>KB311315.1:45963-63959 GCA_000328365.1 Capitella teleta
GCGCGAAGAAAACTGAACATCCAAGCACGAAAGTGTGCTTCAGTTAAAGCTACTTTCAAGAGGACCTGAGATTGTATTGAACTATTATTGAACTAGTATTATCCGATTATCCGAGAGAAGAGTATTTATGTACAATAAACATCGCATAAAAAATTCCCATTATTCTTTTAAAAGCATCTTTGAACTTTTTAACTAACCCATAAGTCGATAGTAGAACTACTGATCTAGTCGATGACCTGAAAATCGAAGAGATTCTGACCAACAGATGTCCCTGATGAGAACCCACATGGTTAACACTGAAGATAGATTGTGTTACTAGGCCGATTGACTAGTGTGAAAAGTTTCTTCCCCCTCGAACCCATAAATAAATCAGGACTGTTTTACTAACCTGATTTGTGCCTCAACGGGTTTCTTTGTGGCTTTTTTCAACTCAGATTCATAAATGTCGATGCACGACGTCTATATGCGCACTTTTATTTTTGGTCAACGAGTTACTTCGACGCGTTGGTAACAGATCTTTTATGAGGTGGGAGCGAGTCCTAACCCGCGTCCAGGGTTCAGTTAAAGGTGCGTTATGAACTGCTCTACATACCCTATAATCCGAATCATAGAGCACTAGATACGTTATGATCAACATTTTCTACTTTTCAAGCTAGTTACTTCTGTGGTTACTGAACGTTATTTCACTATATATGGATGAATGCATTGTTTCATCTCTTCTTGAAATTTATATTGCCTTATATTTTATATCTCTGCGTTGAACTCTTCAACCGTTTCCGTTGGATCAACCATATCTGTAATACTTTTTAATTTATCTTTTCTTTTCACTCTGGCCAAAGAAAGCAAAAACATGGTCAGAGCAGAAAATAATATGCAAAGGGAAGAAAGAAAAGATTAAAGCAAACGATTTTTATATTGCATGTTCCTAAAGCTTCGTTACAGGAGTTACATAAAACCTCACTCATAGAGCACTAGATACGTTATGATTTACATACTCCTAACCCGCAAAACTTGTTACTAAAGTGGTTACTCAACTCTGGTCATTTCATGCTATACACGTTCACTTGTTTTATTTCTTTTGAAATTTATGCGTTCAGCTCTTAAGAAGTTTTAGTGAATGCTATTTGAGAAAAGAACTTTACGAATTCGTTTTTGAAGATTTGGAGAAAAGAGTTGAAAGTGGAATGAGGCAAAGAGATGAGTTTAATCCACAGAGTGACACAGTTGTAAATGAGAGTATGATGACCAATAGCTGTTCTAAAGAGAGGAATTTGGAGACGAGAGCCCTGACGGGTAGATATAGTTGACATAATTGGAACGGAATGAAAATAGAGATTTTATTACAAAACCATTTGTGCAGTTTAGAAAGTCGAGCGTTTATTTGAAAAACAACTCTGTCGACGTCTCTGTCACTCAGAAAGAGATTGATGACGTCAGCAAAGAGCACACACTTCATGTCAGCGGAACAGTGGGTGATATCATTTATATACAACAGAAATAGTAGAGGGATAGAGTAGAGCCTTGGGGGACACCACAAGATATCCCATAAGTCTGTGATAGCTTGGAGTGCACGACTGTGTATGGTTTCCGCGGTTGAATAGAAAATCAGCTACCCACGTGTGGATATGCGTAAAGCTTTGCAAGTAGATCTTGGTGATCTAGGGTGTCGAACGCTTTCGATAAGTCAAAAAATACAGACATAGAATGTTCTTTGTGTTCAAGTGCTTTGGTGATGCTGTTGACGGAGTATTTAAGAGTATGGTGCTGTGGGCTTTTTGAAATTCAAATTGTTCGGAGGAAATGAGATCGTGCATTTCGGTGAACTTTGTTATTAATTTCATCACAACAGATTAAAAGATTTTTGAAAAGATGAAGAGGACCGATATGAGGCGATAGTTCATTATATCTTTGTTATTTCCGGACCTGGATATATAGAAGTGGCTCTGGTTGTCTTCAGTTCAGAGGGAAATACACCTTGTTGGAGGGAAAGGTTAATGATATTAATTATTGGAAAGAATGTGGCGTATTTCCGGGCAGCAATGGCGGACAATGTGTGTGTAGAAATGTCATCCCAGCGGGCGAGGTGTCGCGCAGGTTTTTGTATGATGTCAGATGTATCATCGGGAGTCACAAGTCCCAATGGAATTGAGTTGTCTTGGTACAGTTGTTAGTATCAAGTACAGGTGTTAGTGGAATTATCTCAGCAAGGCGTGGGCCCACGCTTGTAAAATGTTTGTTGAAGGCTTTTGCGATGTCAACAGAACACGAACTTGGGCAGCCGTCGATGGCGAATTCAGGGGAAAGTGGCTTCGTAGTTAATGATAGTCTTAAGGAGAGACCACGATTCTTTTCAGGTTACCTTTTGCTTAAGTGAACTGCCCGTCGTCATAATTTCTTGCAACCGTTCTCATGGGATCTCGAAGGGTGCGCTTGTATGTCTTGTATTTCTCAATGTTCATTTCAGTCGAGTAGTCTCTCTGTTTCTTTTACCGTTTGTGTTTGATTACAATCGATTTCTTTGGTGTCAATGGGGTCAACGACTGTACATTGCTCTCATAACAGGTGAAAGGGGGAAGCATTCGTTGTATAGCTTTGTGTGGAATATCGAGAATGAGTTCTAGATCTCAGAGTTCGTAGATCTTTTGGGGCTTTTTCGGTGATTTTAAAGTAGATTCACGATTTTTCTGTCCGCCTGTTGCCATGTCCATCGCGTTCTTCAGCGGCGATTGCTCCGATTGATCAGTTGATCCGCCTGGCTGCATTGCTAATTACTGGAGGGGGGGGATCTGCAGATACCTAATTATCTTTCTTCCATTTGAAGGGGGACCTGATCACAATGCACTGCACATGGGATCTCAATATTAAATCCCAGTACTTCAGACAAAAATCCTCTAAGAATACCCAAGAATAGGTGTGCCCTGTTTCAGGCTTGTATACTCATGCATGCACACTAATTTCCTCGATCGCCTCCGATTCGGGTTTTACACTGACTCCAGTACTCCTGAAATTTGCTATATAGGCTATATCGCTATCATGTCCATGATATACATCTGAGAACTTTTGCTTATCTCTCATCATTACGAGGTGCGTAACGATTGGGTATCTCATGTTAGTGAACCGGATTCAAAAAAGTTGTTAATTACCGTATGTTTAGAAGAAATTCAGATTCAATATTAAACTCAAGATTGTGAGATTTAATAAATAAACTTAAACATACACAGGTTCGTAATATTTTGTTGTTTTCCTGCTTAGGAATTTCACCTGCGGATTTGTTATGGAATGATGTTTTCACTAATTATTAATTAAATTATTATTAATGATTATTAATTGTCAACACAAGTTTAAAAAAAAATAAAAAAAATTAGGTCTTGGTTCGGGCAAAGGACATATTTATATATTTACACTTTTGAGCCATTTGCGGATTCAAAATGATTATTTAGTACTATAGAAAAATATTACGTCAAGATCGAGTCTCCTACCCCACGACGTTATGACGTACGTCATAACGTACTCACCATAAACCCCAGGGTACTAAAGTTTTGTCAACGCACTCACGATTCCATTTAATGTTGAGCAAATCAAGGATTTTTCTCAATTACGACTGTAATACTTGTATTACTACTAAGTACTACTAATACTTACACACTTTTGATTAGGTGATAATAACGCATAAACATAATAATCGAAGCACTATAATCGGTCAGTTGAGAATGAGGTAATATTGACTCGAAGACACATAAAATGGCAAAAATTGAATACTCATTTTTATTGTTGTTGTTTTTTCTTTTTTTTTTTTTCTTTTTTTTTTTGTTTTTTTTTGTTCATTGTTAAATTGAGTGACAATCAAACGCCTTGTGATAAGTAACTAACCTATAACTCAAGATATTAATGATTGTTTCATCATTTTCTGACTCGAGGCGACGAAGCTGAATCGTTTGTGTTGATCCATTACCATAGTAACCTTTTTTTGGGAGGGGGGTCGCCTCGTAAAATTCCTGGAGTGTTATGACGTCATTCGCAGCTTCATTAGCGGCCAATATATGAACAAAACCGATATGGCAGGAGAATTAGATCCACAGAATATGCATTATTCATGACTCATTTATACCGTGTTAATGATATCAGGTAATTATTATTTTGCGCTGGAATGATTAATTAGGGTGTATATTTTGTGAATTTGCCGTTATCTCGGGGATTATGTTTGATCTTTAAATTTGACCAAAGAACTTGGAGTGTTTAAAGTTTTTTGAAACTACTTGGCAAACAGTCGATACATATTCGGTGATTAGGTGTATTTGTCTCAGCCACCTCTAGGGGAATCAGCTTCTTTCATTCACAGCTCAAAACAAGTTCCTCGTTAACAATTAACACATTTTTAATTTCACAGAGTGACGCATCCTATTTCACAAAGTTCATGATCAAAAACGCGTTGTAGACACGTAGGATTACAAGATCGAGTTATCCTCTTGTACGTATTGTATTTCCTTATTACACAAGTACAAATGGAAGTTCATATGCACTTGTATTCACCCTTGGTTAATTCATAAACGCATTGTTCATAATGAAACCGCGTCGACAGCAGAACTTTACTTAGATTCAAGGAAGAACAGCCTCACGGTGTCATTATGCATGTCGTCATTGATGAGGCCGACGTTGGTCGACGTCCTTCTAGGAGGTCGTGAATTAATCAATTATTATCAGCGATAAGGTATTTCATGACAGCCTGGGTAGACACCACCGACTCGTGACCGACATGCAACAAGATATAATGATAAATATTGCAAATCGTATCGATGTTGGCATGATGCCAGAACATCTCATTATTTCCATTGTTCATTTCGACTCCTGAGATGGAGCCCCGAAGAGGTGAGTGCGTATTCGTGTTTGTATTTCTATTTTGAATAAAATTTGTGAGGATTTTATTTTGATTCAATTAAAATAGCACAAGGATTTTAATATTGCTGTTTGCTATTGTATGCTTCAACTTGGATAATTGATTAGACCGGCTGACTGCAATCCTATGCCGACCGTGGGAATCGAGGTCCCGGGTTCGAGACCCGATCAGGCCACAGACGTTATTATTGTGAATTGTAATTGTAATTCGTAATAATTATAATTCTTCGGTGACTCTGCGGTTCACACAATATTTTCCCTAGCTATTGGGAAAATTTGAGATTGTTTTCAAGTTTGGTGGTTTGTACAATATTCGTTTCAATTGATAGGCAAGGAGAAAGTAATCGGTGCATTCCGCAACTACAGCGAAAACGCCACTGTGCACGGACTAAGCTACGTGTTTGCAGACAGCGCTGCAATTCCCAGAAGGTACGGGCTCATAAAAGTATGATGATTCAAATTTGACATGAGCATTGACTCCTAGGTTGACGTGGATCATCTCAGTGCTGCTCTCGGCTTCGACTCTGATCCTGCTAATCGTGACCAGATTGACCTTCTTCTACACGCATCCTGCTGACATTTCCCTCGTCAACAAATACGTCCCAAAACTGGAATTCCCGCAGGTCATCATCTGCAACCAGGACCCATTTAGGTTGGACAAGCAGCTCAGTACCAGATACTACAGCATAGACATTTAGCTATACATGCACTGACAAAGTAGAGGCCAATACCAAGATTTCAAATTAAGTCTCTGATCTTTCAATCCCTATTTATTTCAACTATAAACTGATTTGTTGTTGTCTGTAAACGAGAATTCATGCACTCATGACCTTCACGTGACACAGGATGACCTCCTTGGTGAAGAACGGACTCCACGATGTTGTGACAATGACATACACCAACTCAACAAAGGGACCAACCTCGTGGCATGCCACTGGAGGTAAATATAAAACGACCCGTGTTGGGTTGATGCTCAATCGTTCTTTAAGACGCTTGCGCCGATTTCTTCGAATTGAGACTCGACGTCTGCGAGAGGGAAATCCAATCCACCAAAGTCATAGCAGAAATTCTGAATGTGACGCTAGACGTGTGTCAGCAAATATGCGTGGATGTCTACTCCATCGAGTGCAGTTCCGTCCAGTACACCATGTGGGAGACATCCTGCCGCATTCTGTCCTTCAGCCCAGGCAGAACATCCATGGGTCCACAACAAAAGTGTCCAGGTCAACTCTATCGACGAATACGATGCATAAGTAAGTTGTGAACAAAGTTGAATTTGCTCTTATTGTGATTATGTTATCGACAGCTTTTGATTACATTCACTGTG
Source organism: Capitella teleta (assembly GCA_000328365.1). Taxonomy (NCBI): domain Eukaryota; kingdom Metazoa; phylum Annelida; class Polychaeta; family Capitellidae; genus Capitella; species Capitella teleta. The sequence goes on from KB311315.1 coordinate 52,184, forward strand.
ACTTTGAGGAGAGTTCGTTGATATCATTTGGACCTCATTGTCCAGTGCGAAACTCGCCCCTGCAACGAGAATCTTGGCTGGTGCAGAGTGGATTCGATCACACGTTGAATATACAGCAGTCAGGTGCGTGCATTCTGAACCCTTTGAAAGACAGATCTTCAAAAATTTAGCTTCTCATTGCACGAGAGTGTATACGTTTTCTAGGAAATCAGGGGGTTGGGTGGAGCCCGAATACTTCATCGTGCCTCATGCCCTTGGGAAATCAGATTTAAACTGGTAGTTAAGTGTGGGTTAATAAAAATGGCAGATTTCTATGTGAATTTATTTAAATTTACATACCCAAATAATAATACTTTAATTACGAAATAATAATACTAATACAACGATATCATGCCTATGCAAGTACCTTATTATGCAGAACCATATTTCCTACAATTCCCACTAAAAGACATTCGTTAATATTTTTTTCTTTGCAGGAATGGGCGGTCAATTTATGTCAATCATAACATCTAGCTTACGTGGAGGGTTTTCAACTCGCCTCTTGACCCCGTGGATGGAGACTAAAGACAAGTGCCTTCGATTCTTTTATCAGTTTGTGGGAGATTCGGTGTCCACCCTGACCACCTCAGTCATCAATGAGAATAACGATCCAAGACTTGAGATGGAACTCCATGGAAGTGAATCCCGACAATGGAAAATTTTCTTCACAGATCTCCCATCTGGGATCCATCTCATCAGGATCACTGGAACCAGAGGCTCGATTGGGTCATCTGGAATAAGAATTGATGACCTCGAAGTATCCTCCTGCGACGAAATTGCTGGTGGAACTATGCTGGTTGCTTATCATATCACTTGTATTCGTTTTCCACAGACAGGGGATGTTTGGAGTTTCCAGATGGCCTAGAATTCATAGGTCATGTTGATGTCACAGCTAGTGGTCTCCCATGCATGACATGGACCGATGCAATGGACATCCATGTGGAATGGAGACAAAGAATCCATTTGCTGGACGGAGATAAAGCTGGGAATAAATGTCGGAACCCGAATGGCGATCCGAACGGTCCTTGGTGCTTCGTCAACGAGAGTCGAGTGGCAGAGCAGTGCAATGTTCCATTTTGCTGTAAGTAGCCTTATTGATATCCACGGTGGCTTCCATCAATTGGGATTATGGGTAACGCCTGTGCTTTCCAAGGAGTGAGGGAAAAGGGAGAGCAATTAAGGGTAGGGCGAAGTAGTTGAATTCATACTATTAGTTTCTTGTATTAGTTCCCATTGATACCTAACACTTTAATTCACAGCATGCAGACCTGGTTACTTTAAATGTCTAAGTTCGAATATTTGTTTACCTGGAAAAACCACCTGTAATTCGTACAATGAATGCCTGGAAGACTTCTCAGATGAAATTGCTGTGTGTGGTGGGAAAGCATGAATAAATTATTTCTCCATCCTTAAACGAATATTACTCGTAGAACATAGAAACATCACGTGTTCTTTTGATGATGAATTCAAATGTGGATACACTGAAGTAACCTCGACCAGCAACAGCATTTCATGGAAGAGGGAGAAGGACGAAAGTGGAGGTACATATGACATGAATATTCATCACTAAAACTAATTGCTGAATCTAAGAATCACACATTATGAGACTGTCGCGAGGATATTTAAGTAAAGGAGAATCTGCGACTATAATTTCCCCAACTGAGTACTTCCCCTCGGCCACCGTCATCACCATCAGTGTACTGACTTCGTTCGTCGATTTCAACAGACTGGGAAGCTTCTTGATTAAGACCCACAGCTTGGACACTGTTATTGCCTATTGGATTCGCGAGAGTCACGCCGATTTCAGATCTATTGAAGTGTGTATGCCAAGCGGGTGGGGTTTCCTCTCGTTGACTGGTGTCTGGGGAATCATGAGTGACCCAATGGTTATGTTCACTGACATTAAAGTGACAGAAAAAACCTGCAACGCGCTGCTAGCGAAAGAAATTACAGGTAACTGAATTGCAATTATCTACAAGGTCTGTGAATATGTCTTTTATTGTTATGTCAGAGGCGACTAAAGATGATTGGAAATATGTGCCACTTGTGAGTCAAACCACTGATTATTTATTTGGGGCGTGGAGACATGATGACTACTCTTTTCTGGATTATTTAAAACCAGGTCATTTGATATATGTGCTGTATAGATTGTAATGGGTTTTTTTTACAGTCTTCTCGGCTGAGTACTTTTATAACGTGCTGAATGGAAGCGGTCTTGAAGTTGTGGACGAAATCAGCGACAGCAAGGCCCTTCAGTGGAGAGCAACACACAGAGGAATAGTTCTAGGGGCGGAAGGGCTTGTTCCACGATACCTGAGAGAATTCAGTAATGTGTACTTGCCTTGATGCACGGGATCGTGAATTTCTCTTGCAGACTGTGGTGGAGTCCATACTTCCCTTGTGGGCTGGCTGTCATCTCCGGGCTTTCCCGAAGATTACGACTTAAACCTCATGTGTATCCAGTTCATTCAAGTACCCACAGATGGCGTCCTACAAATCCGTTTCCTTTCCTTAGATGTCGATTGTGATGACAATTTACAGGTGACTCTCTTTTCCGGCATATATTTTCTACGGTTTTTCGTGGGCTCGGGTGACCTGGCAAATTACACGCCGCAAGAAAAAAAAGAAAGAAAAAAAAACAAAAAAAAAAAAAACAGCTTAAACACGAAAAACGTTCTTTTGTGTGCAACGATATTAATATCGTTGCATTCATAAATTTGGTGTTGGGTGGTTAACACCAGAGTTTAATATATACGGGAAATCAACTTGTTTAGAGGTTCATTGCGAGGTGAGAAATGCAATCGAAAAATCCGAAGATGTTCGCAACCCCGCGGGCAAATGACGTCAGTGTGACGTCACAGCGACGGCATGAACTGAGAAGTAGCAGTTACCCAATGCCTCGGTGTTATATTGGTGCATTTCTATTAAGCCAGCTATTAGAATTGCTTCATAAAGCACTAAAATACATTGTATTGACAAGAATGCATGGATGCCACATTGCTAACATAACTTCACATAGAAACCATTGGCATGAAGTTCTACACAAAGGAGTTATCGCTCATCTTTTCTTTTCCAGGTCATTGATGCCAGGAGTGGTGTAGAATTTAAATATTGCAATGCAAATTCTACCGAAGATTTATTCCTCTCCACTGATTTGGTGCAAGTGAATTTCTTCTCCCAGTTTGACTCTCAACTTTCGAATATTGGTTTCCTGATTGAGTATCGTTTCCATTCCTTTTCCCAAGTGCCAGGTGGGTAGTGATGACGTCACAAAAACTCTCGAAAATGACGCTGTTCTGCTTTTATTTCAGATGCCCTGGAGGTTGTGTATCTCGGCGAGGATAATCAGAAAGAGTACTCTTCAAGTTTAGTTCTGAAAAATGATCTCAGTGGTGAGGAGAGCAATGTTAACTGCTTATCTTTCGGTGTCTACTTCAAGGGTCACTTGCGAGTTGCCCTATCATCCAACGTATGGATTCCAAATGACAATAGAGTCATATTCGAGGCTGATGAAAGCAATGGATTGACATGGACTCCGATCGCTATCGAAATACCCTTAGATGATCTTCAACGCTATTTTGTTTTCACCATTACGGGTCGCACGGCGTTCACCGAAATTGCAATGGCCTTGACTGACACACAGCTCAAAGCAGGGCATTGTCAATCAGAAACCCGTGAGCCACACGGAATCGATTGTAACACATAAATCATCATCATATCGCTTAGATGATTTGCAATCGGTATCCTGTAGTGCAGTTGATTGCGAATTGAAATCACCAACTTTTGTGCCACAGAACTCGGCATTTTGGTTCACCAGAAAAGTTGACACAAACAGAAAAGGTGCAAATTTGTGCGTTGTATGTTTTGAGGCTATTCTTCTTGTAATATATTTGCAGATTGCCCAACTGAGAAGACTCTAGACATAGCTTTAGTTCTGGATAGAACACAAATGTACAATTCTATGCAAGCAGCACCCATAGAAGTCGTTGTCAATTCTTTGCTACCACTGTGGTCTTCCACAAGAGTTGCTCTCGTGTCGATTCAGAATACAAAGGCTGTGCTCCATTACCATTTCAATGACGTAGTGGATCCGTCAACCCTGATGGCAACCCTGATTGAGTTGATTCAATCGGTTCCTGGTGATATTTCAGCTTCAAGTGGAGTTCATCCAAAGCTGGCTCCCAGCAGGGATTTCCATATAACAGCTTTTGGCCGCGGGTACGAAGCCGTAATGTCAGAAATATTCACCCCCAAGAATGGCGACCGACCCCAAGCTCCGAATGCAATGCTATTGTTCGGCCCAAACGCCTATTTCGATTTCATCCAGGTCTTCAATTTAGCGTACCGGGGCATACTCCCAATGTTCTTAGCCGGTTTCAATAAAGAATATGCAGATACGAAAGACCGTGACTACGATAACATGGGGTTATCCTCAGAGTATGACACCAGTAAGAGGAACATCAAAAAGGTGAACTATGTAAAAGGCAATCAAAGAGGGCAGCTATACCGGTATCTCGTCAATGGTAGCCTCGAATCGCTCTATGCTTGCGAAGGTACTGTATAATTCTCTTTTAACATCAAGTGATATTATCTCCATTAGAAAATGGGATGGCGGTGTTATTTACGACCGATAAACAGAAATCTAGCAAGATCATTAGTCCTCCCTTGACGATTCGACAGCCCTCTTGTCTTGTGCTTCACCTTGGCATTTCAACTAGGAACTCGTCCATCTGGTCAAATGCAGTGGTCAGCATTGGAAGTTCACATACAGAGAACGAGATCAGCTGGGGGTCAATTTCCGGCACTGGGAACTACGTCGTATTGTTGGCTCTCCCGTTGGGTCAATATGAACTGGTCATCAAAGCAGTGGGCATAAACACACACGTCCAAGTATTTGACCTGAACGTTCAGTCCAACAGTAGCTGCCTTCAATTGCCAGGTAATACACAACAGTGTTACTCACACAGCCCCTTAAGAGATCCAGGCTGAGAATCCGCGAAAAATCAGGAGTTTAATGAACCTAAATGCTTATGTAATCAGGGTTTTTGAATAATTATACATGTAGTTATTTTACATGACCTTTGATCCGCATAATCTTTCTAGATCCCACATACTCCGTCTTCAGTGGAATTTGTTTTTTGTTTACGGATGACGATATCAGCAACTGGCATGGCACCCATCTCCTTGCTGACCATGCCACTATAGATTGTGTGGACATTTGCCGTCAGATGGTCAGATGTCCATACGCTCTATTCCCACATTTTTGTTTTTGTTTCCTCTCAGGGATTTATGTACGCTGCGCAGTATGACTCTCGGTGTTTCTGCAACGACTTGCTTCCAAATATCACCCCTGACAACTCTTACCACAACTGTTCAACAAACGTTGAAGTATTCAAGATAAAAACAGCCAAAAGAACATTGTTATCAATGGGTACTGATAAGCATTTAAATATCTCCCTCACTTCATACCTCTGTCGTGCTTTCAGACTGCCCTGAATTTGATGACGTTGTCATTGCCGTTGACATGAAGCTTGAAAGCAGTTCCAGAAATGTCTTGTTCAAATTCATCAAGAGCATTTTACACATCAGTAAACGGGTTTCCATTCTGAGCAATGACAATGAATCATTCAGTATATTGCAACAACTAGCTTCACATGAAGATAGAATCTCTATTCGTATTGAAGACAACTTAGCTAATACACTGCTCCTGTTTGTTGAAGCACTGGGTGAGTTATGAAGCTGTGCTATCAGCAACCAATTATGTAATGTCCTTTATAAAGATCCTGTTTCTCGACACGTTGTCCTGTTAACCGATGGTTGTCATCACACAATGTGGAAACTTCCAGAACAAACCAGTTTCGTTGACTTTTCGCAAGAGGATTGCAATGATGGTGTTATCCAACTGCTCTCTGTGGACGATTTAATCGACAGCCTCCCCCTGATCCTCGCCTCTGCTTGCTCAACTGAAGGTTTTTTGAAACGCATATTCCACTCCTCGGTGCAACGATTACACAACACCATATAACTCATTCGCAGATATTAGCTTGACACCATTCACAAGAACGTCACTGTCAATTCCCTGGTCCACCATCATGAATCGACCACCCACAGACATCACGATCACAAAAGAACTATTTCAAACTACGATGAAACCAGTGGAAGAGTACCTCCTACAACAACACAGTATACCGTTAATTCATCGTCTGTAATATTATATAGTTATGTAAATCTTCTTTCAGACAATATGAGCAGCCTTCACCTCTACAAAGCGTCAGCTCATAATCCCAGTGATATGCTGTTGAGGTTTGTCGTATTTTACACTGAATTTTCCTCAATGAACTTATCGTCCATCAAGCTGTACATGGGATGGAGCTCCATGTAACCCTAGTTACTTGCAAGAAGTCATGACAGACATAGGCCACTGCATGGCCTTTAATGTCAACCCAGACAACCCGATAAATGCTTCACAACCAGGTAAAGTGGCTGAGTTTCTCATAAATCAGTAACTCTGTTATTATCAAGGGGCTGAAAATGGTTTACGAGTTGTGCTGAACACGGAACGATATCAACAGGCCACTGGTATCAGCGCAGACGCGGGTATCAAGGTGCTTGAAATACTGACGTTTATGTCTTCACTTTTTTATGATTCAACAAAATTCCATTGAAGGTTATGATCAGTCAACAGGGAGATGTTCCTCGTCTTAAACAACTGGGAATCATGGTTGCATCCGGAGCACATGCCTTGATATCACTCAGCCATAGCACGGTATAAGAATTTTAACCCCTAGATGTCCAGGCACGCTTTTGTGAACAGATGTCATTGCTAGAGCCTCCGCATGGAACGTGTGGGAAATTTCCACTAGAGTTTTATCCAGATGAGGAGTACACCTACGACAAATGTAAATCCAACTGTGAGACTATCGTCATGCAAGAGGTCTGTGCCTGTAGAGCTCCCTTTATGCCAGGTAAAGAATACGTTTGTAGTACATTGCTCAATATCAACCTACTGCATCAATGAATCAGGAAATAGTCCAATCTGTGACATAACATCAATGTTGACGTGTGGATTAAAGGGTGAGTAGATGCCACTGTCATATTTAGAAGCAGTACACAATTTGCGATTGCAGTTGATGAAAGGAAAGACAGGGATGTCGTGTGTCCCGATTGCGTCGGAGCCTGCTTCCCCACCTTCTACCAACCCTTCTTCTCTTACTCAAACCTTGGTTCATCTCTGAGGGAAATATTGGACACTGAAGAGATGCAAGCGAGCTTTCGTGACGTGATATCTCTGAACCAGCGAGTGGACCCACGCTTGATGAACGAGTTTATGGATCTTCTGATCAGAGCGCAAGGAGGTTATGCGGATATTGTCTCCTACCTCCAAATAGCAATAGTTGATCCTGTTACATCACAGTTCAAGCAGATAGAAAGATCTATTGACGAATTTGCTGACATTGGAGAAAGTGACATGAAACGGCTATTTAAAGATGTTGACCAGCTCATACTCATTTATGAGGTTAGGAAGAAGCACATGCTGGATGCTGTTGCCTTTGCCTATGAAGACGTAATTGAAGCTCTGGATAAGTTCTTTGCGCTGGAATCAACCAACCCTGGGACGAAGCAGAAGTTGCAAGAACTGCGGTCACTGTATCATGATGCACTTGATAAATGTCAATTCGCCATGAAGATGGCACTACGAGATCGAGACGAAGATTTGTCTTCTGTGGTGCGGGCAGCATTCGATGATCTCTTCACTGATCTCGGAATCCTGTTCTTCCCAGGAAAGATGATTGCTCAGGACTTGAATCGAGAAAAGTGTGAGAATGCCACCGAGGAGGCAGTCACCATTCTGGTATGCTTCCGTAATATGTTGGAATTAACATCCATAGAGCCAGACTATGATTACTATGAATTCGGTTTGTTTTATTTCACATCCAGTGAGCCATATGGAATAGGCCGATACGACCTTTGCTCACAATACCCTCATATAGAAGTTCCGTCAAAGCTGGATACTGACGAAAACGATTTCGACAGACGCGTATTCACCAGAATGCTTCACGAATTGCGAAAGCAGTATGCCATCATCAAGGGCTGTCTCTATGAATATGAAACTTTTCTGGAGATGGTTTCACACAAGATGAGTCTGAAACAAATGATGCCCAGGTATACCTACAGCACAACTAACGAGTTTACATCAGCCCTGGGTCAGATGACTGAAAAGACACAAGTCATGACTTCCACGGTGCGCGCTTTCATGGAAGACACGCTTTCTGCACAAGACACAGCATCTCAGATGGTCAGTGCAATGACGGATGTCAACCAAGTATTGAGAGATATGAATGAAAAGCTATACCAAAGAACTATTCAACCCATGCAGACAGCCATCCGGGACTTTGAAGAAAAAGCCTATGATTTCTATTACAACCAACTGCTCACAAACAGTGTCAAACTTATGACCTATACCCCAGCCCAGAAGAAGAACGTTTCTCTGAAGATAGAGAGCATGCCTCTGTGGCGTGGGCCAATTCCTCAGCTGCAGTCTGATCATGTCGTTGGTTTTCAGTACGCACACGGTCAAGTAGGAGCGTCTATTCAATTAGACCCTTGGGCATTTTTAGCACAGGAAGCCAGAGAGCAAACTGCATTTTTTGTCAAAGTGTTTTGTGGAGATCTGCTTGATGCCATAACTCAGATTAAACTTCAGTTAGACGACCTCGAGCTCAATGTCACCAGTGTGCTGACGTCACAGCTCGGAGATTACGTCACTAGACTTGAGAATGCGGCAGAGATTGATGACAACTTTATCGGGTAAATAGGCGTCGTTCAGCTCAATATAAAATATACATACCACTATTTATTTACTCATTTCAGGCGGAATATTCTCATGATAGACGTTTACTTCAACGAACTGAACACTCAAGTCACGTCGCAGTCGAGGAGTTATCCCATCGAGAGTTTTTTGAGTAAGTCACCTGGATAACTAAAGTGTGTGAATGCAATCGACACAATGGTATTGCAGGTGAAGTGGGGGGCTACATGGGTCTACTACTCGGCTGCAGCATCCTTAGTCTGATCGAGATCCTCGATCATCTTTTCCTCTGTTGTTGTCACAAAAGGAAGACCACCGATGACGTCATCCAAGTGCAATCGCCGGCCGAAAATATAAAGGACCCTTGATTCGCTCTTGGTGCCAAATCAATCTACAATTATATTTTGTCTCTCATTATTGTGACATGTGTACATTTAATTACTTCTGGATTCAGATGGTTTTTTTTTTTCTTTTTCTTTTTTGAAACATTGGATAACTTCTTGATTCTTTCTTGATGCCAAATCAATCTACTGTTGAATTGTATCATTCATTATTGTGACTCATGTGTATTCTGCGAGTGAAATAAAGCTTTGATTTGAGCTACTTGCATTCAGAATTCCAATGTGAGGTTACGTTTTAGACTTGAAGCATTCCAAGCCCAGTTCTAGAGGGGCCAGCTTTGGTGTGTTGTGTCTATAAGCACAATATCTCTAATGCTGGTTCGTTTGTGATTAATTTAAATTAATTTAGCTAGAATCACCATGCCATTTCCTAGTACCTCTGTTTGGTATAGTAAGTGGTTTCCATAGTCATGATTATCTGAGGTTTAGTTGTCAAGATGTGGATTCTATTCTCAAACTAAAACCTAGCAGGAAAGATACTTCATTATGGAGTTTCTTTGCTAGGAAGGTGCGATTTTCATGCAAACACACTTGTCTTCATCTTCTCATTCATGATGTCCTTTATCTATTTTTGGCAATTAAGTTCAATGCTTAAGCTGAATATGTTCAATTTTAATTTTAATTTTTATTTAATTTTTATTGTTTAGGTGGGCTCGGAATTCTGAACCAATTATGGCTTATCGCGGCATATTAACATTCAAAAGCTCTGGGCTTGGACGAGTTCCCGAAGTTGCTTTCACCTGACTGTGATATTTTAACCAGCCAGCTGGTTGCAAAACGGTTTGCTTAGCTGGTTATAACCATCAAACCGAAACTATTATGTAATGCTAATCTCCTTAATGTCAAGTTTGGGATCTGCTCCATCAGTCAACAGATGGTTTTTCAGCCTGTGACATTTGGTTGAATCTGCGCAGGCATTGAAAAACCACAGCATATGCTCGTGGATGTTCATCTAATTTGTTCACATCCGGTGTTAATTACTTTAATTAGTAAGTGATCGGAGGATGAAATGCACCATGTTCTTTACTTTTCTAGATTTTAAAAAGTCTATGGGTGTTTTTTTGGGCATTCATATGGAGATTAGCTTTTTTAAAGAAGATGGGACATCGCCTATCAGTCATAGGGTGCGCCATAGCTGAGTCACTCGCACTTTTGAATATGAAATAAACGTCAACAGACATACAATGTGTACTACAACGAGCCTAAGAGATGATTAATTTGTTCATAATATGAACGTTTTTGATGCGCCAAAATCGGAATATGCGATAATCGAGTGAACGATTGAGATGGTTGCCATGGCAACGTACGTTGACGTGTATATAGGAAGTTGAGGGACACACGGTGCCCACTTTTCCTGACCAATGTCGGATCTGGTATACTAACAGGAAGAAGATTAAATTATCTTCATATCTATATATCTACATACAATTCCCTTAGCAGGACTCAAACCTTTCCCGGTCTATGTGTTCTAACTAGTAGGCCCTACTTTCATTACATCATAATGTGCGCATGAATAATTTCATCACTGATTATCAGAGGCGCTCAATTCAAAAATTAGGAATTGAAGAAGGGAAGATATCAAACCCTACAATCAGCATTCCCATCAGATTTTTTTATAGTTTAAACAAATCCCTGACAATTAACGTTAAAATCAATTAACCTTAGGATCATTTTAGCTCATACAATGCTCTGGCTTTGATACAAGGTTGCTTGAGTAATATTCAAGTATTTGTTGGGCGTTATGATCCACTGGCTGTGGTTCCGCCAGTGGTCATTTGATGGCGCCACTCTACCAGGCTTTTTGGCGCCCAACGTGGGGCCATATATATAAGGCCTGTGCAGTCCCTCCCTATGGAGACTTGCTACAAAGATACTCTATAGCATGGATTGATCGCTCACATTGGTATAATGTTGCCGAAGTTCGTTATGATAGCGACGAGAATCAAAGCGACTAAATACTTCCGGTTATCAATAATCACGGCTTGAAGAATAGGTCGAGATCGAGAGCAACAACAAATTGTCAGATTTTTTGCAGCAAAGTGGGAATTATCAGTTGCATGAATCTAAAACCTTTAGATGAAATCGTTAATGATTTTTTGAGTGAAGATTTTGAGCCAAAGTACGACGAGATCTATAAGAATCAGCTCTCATCTGCAGTAATTGATGCATTGAAGATAATTTTAAAACATCATCAAATAGCGATTTCAAGAGAACAGCAAACTCTGCTTGATGCATGCAATCGAGATTATTTTGTTATAGGTTTTACTACATTAAATTAAAACGTTTTAATAAAATAATATAGTACAACACTCAGTCATTTGCATCCAATAATAATTAATAATTATATATTGTTTTGCTGCAGTACAATTTAATACAATTTCATTTCAATTCTCTGAGCTTCATGGACACTATTCGCCTTTGGAAAGCAAAGCAACTAATTGCAATTTAAATGATTTGATGTGAGTGGCTTTTAATTTTTTTACATCAATTCAATACAAAATCTCATAAATACCAGTCATTCATGAAT
>KB311324.1:0-43058 GCA_000328365.1 Capitella teleta
GATATGCTAGGCCTACTTTGGCTACTACTACAATGTACATATTACATAACCATTAAAGAAATAGATTCCTCTTCATTATTTAAACCTTGTTTTTATTTTATGCCATTTTAACATTTACTTTCTACAACTTACAAGTTGAATAAGGACGTGCAAGGATGAACCATTTACTATTTAGCAAAGTCCGCAGCATTAATTTGTACGTGCAGATTTATAGCGGTATTTTAATGTGAACTGATTCATAATTATAATATATTCCTATTCCAGGCTCTGAAATCCAAAATAACGCTTTGAAAATAAAATCATGTCAAAAAGGCGACATCAGCTTCCAGGAATTAATGCCTTCGCCGGAGCGTCGTTTTGCAAGGTCGAATCCATTATCAAACGGAGGGGTGTCATTTCTCTTCTAATTGGGAGAGTCCATTGACGAAAAGGGGGTGTTCTATTAACTCCGGTCAAATATTTTCAGAGCTCAACACTCCAGAGCATGACGACAAGCACCGAAGCAGCGCCTTTTTCTGTTGGCAGTCCTGCCCAAATGTCTGGCAACGACACCACTGATCCAATTGAAATGATCGACACAGGAACGGCCCTATGACGCCAACCGTAAGCTATTGACTACTGTATTCATAACTTCTCCTGATCTCAAATTCACTCAATTTATATTGGTCAGAATAATTATTGCTCGTTGATTATTGTGAGGCTTGACAGTACATGTATACTATTCTGTCTTTCCAGATAACATTTCATACAATACCCAGGCAACCTGCATTGGTGCATCCTGTCAATCATCTGTAAGTCTTTAATCATTTATTTTTCTAGTTTTCTTTATTATTATTATTATTTTTCCAGAAACACCTGGAAGATATCCTAGGCCATTTGAGAAGTCAGGTCCAGAATGATGGCAGGTCATGTGTCATTCAGGGAGCATTCTCAGCATTCCGCCGGCAACGATGTAATCCTCTTTAAAAGCTTGACGTGCACTTTTCCGGAGAGCACGGGATAGATGCTGGTGGGCCGTCAAGGGAATTTTTCCGTCTTGTGTACAAAGAGCTGGCTGAATCCTCACTGTTCTTGGGAACTTGACCGATGCAGATGTCTCTCAATTGATTCCAATCTGGAAGGAAAATTTATTTAATAATCATGTAAATAAACACAAAAACATGTCCACTTTTCAATCTGATGTTTCTGATCAAATTCCCGCCTGCACTCCATGACCCAAGAGTTGTTTTTTTTCCTATGTAGCTTGAATAAAATGAATTTCGCGACTTTCAGACGCTCTTATCTTTTCCCTTCTGCGACGACACTCGCTCGGTTTCTGCAACCGTGGTGCATCGAACTCCCATTAATTTCCAACATGCCCTATAGTCTATAGCTATCAAAGTGCTCTCAAGTGGAAATAATTTCAGAATATCATTATCAATTTCGGTTGTATTGTACGTACTACTGCAGATCAATTATATATGCCGGTAAAGAACACTTAGTTTGAATTAACAAAGTTCCCTTTCAGCTTTCACAATAACCTTTATCGAATTCCCAATTATAATTGAAATCTGCTTCCATCTCTCCTTTTATGTTGTTACCACAGAACGCAAGTTCGATGAAACTTTGCCACTTTGGGGAAACATATATAGTACGTTACAGATTAACATAATATTTATACAATGATACATGTATAAGACGTACATCAACAACACTCACCTCTGAATCACACTATGCACTTCGTTTCCGCGGATAGCAAGTTGATGCGGTGCTCAATTCCTCTCCTTATAGAGTCGATAAATGGACCAACATGGCGGTTAGACTGAGTTGCCGCCATGACAAACGCATGCTGACTACTCTTTCCACAGAACACCAATCGATTTGAAAATATTCAGTTTGTATTAAGGTCTGTGATTGGTCAATTAGAGTCGCGACTTAAAGTTAAAGTCGCGACTTGAAGTTAAAGTCGCGACTCGAAAACTGGTCTCCTATTGGACGAGAGTATCACGCGGCTCATTAGCATAGAGTCGCGACCTGAAATATAGGGTCGCGACCCAACTGGGACTTGTGGCGCGGATCGCCAACCGCGGATCGCGGACGGGGGTAGAGAGAAGGCGGAACGCGCCAAAGCGCATCGACTCCCGAGAAGTGGGGAGAGAGTGTTTACAGTTAGCTCGAAGGCGAGCGAACAATTACTCAGTGAATTAGCGTCGCGTCGCCTCAATGAATGTATAAACAAACTCACCCTTATCTGATTGAGCTCATCGCTTATATATTAGCGTGTTCTGATAATTCATAAATACATTCCGGTTTTTTCAAGTCGACAATTTATCGGATCACTGGCCGTAAATCCTTTCCAATAGTATAATTATGGTTAAGTTACTTCTAACGTGTTGCACACGAATAAGAGGAAGAGGGAAACTGAACCCAAGGGATCTTCTGTGCAGCTAAAAACATTTAAGAAATGGGAAGAGGAGCCAGAAATATCTGCAAGGATGGTCGTAATCATTCCAGAGATTCGGCGAGAGAATGATACCGACATGGTGGTTAAGGTATGAACTCAATATCTATTAATTCGTGAAATTAGCTGTTCAGCCTGTTGCATGTACATGTAATTGGAAGTATAGAATTAATTGCTGTACTCCATCCTCATATTCAATTCATATTCACCGTATTATCGATCGACTGCCACGTTGTTAGGAAGCCTTTTGTCTTTGCTTGAGCGCAGGAAATGTACAAGTAACAGAAACGTACAAGTAATAGAAGCATGAAATTCAACAAGTGTGTTGATAAAAATAAAATACATGTAGATGAATCATTGAATAAAGGCTATGCTCTGTAGTACAAGCAAGACCAAAGCAAGATAAGTAATTCACATGATGCGTGCGTTCTTCTCGGTTTCGTATGCCCTGTACAGCGGTTCGGGGTACGACTCTGCCCCACCGCTTGCAAAACAACCACAGATAGACACAAAGCTTTTTTGGGGTGAGGAAGAGCGTGCAATTTTGGAAAATTGGGATGGACTCGGAAATGAAGATATTGAGTGATTTTAGCCTGTTTAGGGGCATGATTATTATTATTATTATTATTATTATTATTATTATTATTATTATTATTATTATTATTATTATTATTATTATTATTATTATTATTATTATAAGTAAGTTCCCTTCTAAGTTCTCTCAGTGTTGTGTTGCACGAATAAAGATTTTTGTATGAACTATCAATTTTCTGTATTATTTCTCAAGTAGTAGTCAGTGGGGAGAAGGCGGAGGATAGCTATAAAAAAAGGCGATGGGCGCTTCATAATTTGATGACTGTGCTTGGTGAATAATTTTTCCACAATATACTTCTACGTTGTATTAAACAATGAAAGTCAAAAACTCGTTACTTATTTAGTGCACGTATCACACGGAGTAGGCACTGGGAGAGTGAAAGTTCCCCGATTGTTCGGTGGGCAAAAATATTGAGTGGCTTTTCTTCGTCGATGGAGTATTCGATGTCGACGTTCGATTCGATCTTTTCTTTTGTGCAAGATGAAAATTCCAAGGAATGCCATGAAAATCAAACCAAGAAGTCCAGCACTGAACGCAATCATCAGCCAATTTAAATATGTGTAATCTGCCATTGAAAATTCTTCATCTGTGAGTTCTGAAATCAATGATAGTTTTAAATTTATTCGTATTTTAGTTATATACATGTATATTATAATTAAACAAGTTTATAATTATCAGCATCGGGTTTATCTAAGCTTTTGAATTAACAAAGTATACATTGTAGTACATAACTTACTTACCATGCTCGTTTATGTAGGCACTCATTTTATGTATTTGTATGTTTATTGAATTTATTGAATATTACAATCCCAGCGTATATAATGTTCCACATTCCACGCTTGTGAGTCCGCCTGCATGATCGCGTGTGTTGTGCCAAGTACAAAGGTTTCTCGGTTCTTCTATGAGGAGCCGATACCTGCAGCTAGCTTATTGAATTGGTCTGCAGGTGTTGCCTTTGACAGCGGAGTTTGATAACGGCACCGTGGACTGCCAATGAGCAAAAGCAATGCAAACAAACTCTTGAGTGTAATCAATGCAATTTTCTTTGATGTTCATTGATATATTGCATTAGACGCTGATTACTTTCTGCAATATTATGAACTTTGTTTCCTAATTATAATAATATAACTGTTCATAAAAATATATATTGCGCAGCTACTAAAGACGTTATTCATATGCACTGAACATATTACTACTACATGTAATTTACCCTTGGTAATTAGGCCCACCACACCAACACCAACTCTGATCCCGGGGAGCATGCATGTACTACAAGTAAGCCTAGCCACGAAGGCGCAGCCTGCTTAATCGATACGCATCACTGTCCAATCAGGTATGCCTACATGTACTACAATTCGACATTATATGCAATGAGCTTGTCACTCGCTTGGTGATATGCCCATTTCTTCCTTTACCCTTTCACATTCAGCCCCCGGAGCAGGAGCATTAACCCAAGGACGCAAGGTTGGTGACCACCAGTCAAGTCCTTTTCAAAGCGAACATACTACATGTATATAGCCGGTCGGCCACCACCTCTCCATATTTATTACCCAGCGCAAGACTCTGGCATAGCTTTTTTCGAGTATTTGACCATGTACGTACAGGCTACGCTTGTTAATTAATTGGTAAATGAATGTGCTTGAACCCATTGAGAGTTCACTTCCGCTCACGGAAACATACACTCGAAGAATGACAGATATTTCAATGCATGGTGCAACACTGCAACTTTAAATGCTAAAAAGAGGCTCACATATTTACAGATGGAGTAATTGCCTCTTCGTGTGTGTACACAAACTGAATACATTATATACAACTGTATAATGTATCGGTACATGGACTCTTCGCGTCTGTTTTTTTGAGTTTCAGGTAAGGCGATGCATAGGCCTATAGTATATCAGTATACACTAAATTGTGATACATACATGTACAGGCCCTACTACTGTATAGCCTATATGTATGCGGAATATTATCTGCATGCTATCCATACCTGTACTATTGTTACGTCATGCATGTTTATCGCCAGATTTGCCTTTGAAGGATATATATAGAACCGACAGCATAAATATTTTGGGCCCATTGATTTTTCATTTCCGGCCAAACCGATGAATGAGAGGACTCGAACTTTTATAATCTGAATATATTTATCTGTGGAATACATCTGCAATGAATAAAAAAGTGAAAACTGATAGCGGATGTCAAGTTGGAGGGCGATGTCTCGATATATCCGGTGATTAGTGAGAGGGTTCTCCTGAAATAAACTTATGTGCAATGTACTACATAGTCCTAATTATGTGGTATATTGCACATATATATCATGTATATTTAGCTCACGCAAGAGCATTCGTAACACGAAAAGCGTCATGCCTCGCAGAAAGTATTCAGTGCTATCCAACGACACAGTTCAACATGTTCATAAATCAATTGTTCAATTGCAGAATGACAGAATTATACCAAGGCGACCAGCCAGATCTGCAGTCGGCCAGAGGTCTGACCATGCGAGCATTGTCCCCTGCAGATGAGCAGTATTTGGTGGAATACGCTGGAGACACAAGGGTCGCTGAATCCACACTGAACATTCCCTTCCCTTACACAGCCAAAGATGCTCAGGATTTCATTAAACTCGGTGAAGAATCGTGGAAAACGGGAAAAGACGCCATTTTCGGGATTATATCTCCAGATGCAGGGCATTTAGTGGGATGCATAGGACTTATGATGGATCCGGAAAATCGCACAGGGGAACTGGGATACTGGATTGGTCCTCCTTATTGGGGAAGAGGGTACGCGTCTGAATGCGCAAAACGAGTGATTGAATTTGGATTTGAGGATTTGAGTCTGTTGTGTATCCATGGCAACGCTTTCAGCTCAAACACAGGGTCTATCCGTGTTCTCCAAAAGAGCGGAATGTCCTTTGAAGGGAGAGCCAGGAGTCGCATCCAGAAGGGGAAAACGCGTCACGATTTAGACCACTATTCAATCTTAATTGATGAATATCATGCAAGAATAAAAAACGAAGAATGTTGAATATAGAAACATGTTTTTTATGTTTATTATTTTATCTATAACCTTACAAAATAAGAAAAGCAAACAATCCTAATTTGGTATTCCATACCGATACATGTTCGAACTTCAAATAACATGATACACAAAAGGGAGAAATACTGGGGTGGGGGGAAAACGTCAACAGAAATGCGAAAAAGGCACTAGTCTTCCTTATTGTGTCAATTTAACCTAAAAAATAAAATTTAACTTGAAATTAACTTTCTTATATATTGCTAAATGAGGCTGTTATGACATTAATATTTCAATATTTTCAAAATGTATCAATTCATATTAATAATGTGAAAATTTTCCTCAAATTTGTCCTAACATTCATTTCTTTCAGTAGATTGAGTAGATTTTTTTTCCCCTCACAATACTATTGACCGATGAATATGACCAGAACACACTCTCAAAAGTCCTCAGCCCCCCCTGCCTAAAAACGGGAACAAAATACAAGTGGCTTTGAAACGAAGGGACTGTTGAATATTTGCAGCCATTTGTTATTTAAAATCCTAAATAAGCTTCAGAAATAACAATTTTAGAAAAAGAGAATTATCCACAGACAAGTCTAACCCATGGTTATATATACAAAAATACATGGTGAAGAAATAGCAAAAAAACATGTACAGCACAAGAGTAAACACATGGAAACGCTGCCTTTCAAGGTTTTATATATAGTTCAGAGCGAGAAACATTGCTGAAATGTATTGATATGGGATTAAAAACTTTATAAGTAGAAAAAAAAACCCCAAAAAAACAGAGAAACGGAACGAGCAATGCATAGCTCAAAAATACAAAAATAACAAACGGTATCCAATGGCGACTGTTGTCAAGACAACAAGTGAGCTTGGAGGGCTGACGAGTGTTTCGTTTGTGGAGAAGGGGAGGAGTCTGGTTTTGAAGTTGGAAGTCGTGAGGAGGCGGAGGCAGAGGAGGAGGAGGAGGCGGCAGATCTGAGCGCTTGGATCAAGTCAAAGATCTTCAGCGAAGGACCCATCTTCATGCCTATGAAATTCACTATTTGTTCTTTGCTTAGCGCTAGTAATGCTGGACCATCAATGCTCTGCAAATATCAAGAAGACCCCATGCTTTAAACTATAATCAATATTCCAGACAAAATAAGTGCATAAAAGAATGGTGCAAGTCTTATAAATTATCAACGCCAGAATCATGGATCAAACAGCCAAGGGAAAATCGGAAGAATGTACTTACTTTCTTCCTGAAGCTGTCGCAGTGAGCAGCACAGTCGTTGATGCGCAAGAACTGGCATACATCGAAGACTGACCACAGATGTGGAGTGACCGGCTGACCAGAGCTGACTGGGACCCTGAGTGAGGGGTCTTCCGGCTGACCAGAGGCCAGACGAGGGATATGGTGGCGGGCATTCAGTGTGATGCCCTCTTTGGTCGAGCCGAGGGAAGACAGAGGGAGTAAGCCATCGGGGGGGTTAGGAGAGAGGAGGGGAGGAGAGAGGTTGGTTTTGACGGGAGAACTCAGCATGGTGGCAATAGAAGGAAGGGAGGAGGCCAAGGAGGAGCAAGAGGAGGTGCTTATGGAGAGAGGCTGCGATGACGACAGGGGGGTCCTGGTGTCTGTGGAATGGAACAATCAGTATTGAGGCGTCATCAATGCTGGGGTCACTAACCTTTCTCTGGCGTTAGCTCTTGCGTTGACTCCGCATGTTCTGAATCAATGCTCGTTTGCGGAGTGAGGAACCCGGTTGAGGTCATCACCATGGTTTGACCTTTGGCCTTCCGCTCTGTCAGTGGAAGAAAGCAAAGTGAGCCACATATAGAATGAATAATAATAATCTTACTCTTGCGAGGTCCCCTGTACATCTGTGTTTTAGTCCGTCTTTTCTTCGGAGCAGTGTTTGGTGTTCCCTGAGTGTAAATTTGCTCTGGTGGATATAAAACTCAGCGTTCACACATCCGACGCACATAACGTTCTGTCACATACCTTTGGGACGAGGTCCTTCCAAGTGATATCCGACCATCTCACACCAACCAACAGGATAGATGTCAGCTGACGTGCAGTCCACCCACTGGTCATATGTCACGTCCCATCCGTCAAAATGAACACGCAACAAGCGACCTACGACCCTTGTGACTGTGCTGACGCAAATCAACCTAGAAAAAACACATTGATATATCACTGACACAGAATAAACGTCCTTAACCTTGGCTCCATCAGATCCACTGCTTCCACCTTCTGTCCCACACGAAATCCGTGATTCGGAATTTCCTGGAGGTTGAAAAAAAAAAAAAAGGTTAGAAAAAGTACAAAATCAAGTTTTGTTTGGGGGCATTGCAGCAAGAGAATCCTCTTCAGAGGCTAAAATTTGATACAATTTTTTTCTCTGCACTGACCTTATTGAAGAGCTTGACCGGAGCAGCAGCAGCTTTGGTTTCTCGGAGGTAATCGATCCATCGGAACGTTGTCTTGAATCCCCGCGGGGGAGTGAGCACAATTTGATTCAGTTCGCAGAAGCCAACAGGGAAGATACAGGGAGACGTGGAGTGGTAGCAGAACCAGTCAGAGCCATCGGCCGCCATGGAGCCATCTATGCCGATCATCAGGTAATTATTACGCAACACTTTCATCACCGTGGCAACACAAATGGTTGACAGGTTCAGAGGGTCAATGGCTTCTAATTTCATGCCAGCTTGAAACTTGATTCCGTTGCAAATGGGCGGATCCTTCATCTTGATTCAAAAATATCGCTGTAAACTGAGAATAATTTATATGATAATGGGATACCTTAGGAAACATATCGGGTGTGGCGTCCGTGGGCGAGAACTTCTTCAACGCTGCTTTGCTCAACGATTCTCGCTTATAATCTGAGGGTTTTTTTTTTTTCCATAATAAACATGTCAATTGATAATCATGACTTGTTTACCTTGTGTAGCATGGAGTTTGTGTCCTACTAACTGTGACCATCCAACTGGGTGAATTAGAGGCGAGAAACTGTGACACCAGAAAGTGTCGTTATCATACTGCAAAAGAGAACACACATACAATATCTGATACGTTTTGCCTTGGGATAATTCGCACCAGTGCATCTGGTTCATACTGCAATCGCACCCGTCCACCGACAGCCAACTGCACAGACGCCACTCGCATAGCAGACACGCACATTTTGTCCACTACTTCCAGGCGGGTGCTGATTCCCAAGGGCCAAGAGTGCAGACCTTCGTCCACCAATGAGTCAAAATCGTGCGGAAGAGTTCTGGCACCGGTTAACCTCCGTACAAGCAGTTCACGCCAATCACTGTACTTATTCTCGATGACTAAGAACAGATTGATTAATAGGGATTAATAAATCATATAATCACTCACTTTTTGGTGGCATCAACGGTTTCCCATTGGCAGCGCACCACCCAACAGGGTGAACGTCCTTGGAGCATAAACTGACCCAAAAATCCAGAGAGGTGTCTTGCGCCATCCCTTCATAGTGCATTAGGGCTCGGTAACCTGAGAAATAAATGACATAATTTATTCATGATGCAGAGAGTAAATTAGACGCACCTTCAAGGCGGATGACGGTGGCAATCCAGTAAACATTGGTGGGTGAAGATCCCTTCGCGTGCACATTAATAACCTCCAGCTTCATTCCCACGGCCATGCTCTCCCAACTCCCTGAGAGCGGACACTGCATAACACATCATCAGTACATGCAACCATAACCCCAGAAATAATGGTCCCACGTGTTTGAAAGAAGACACAGGTGCTGCATGTGTGTTGACGTCAAGGTATTCATTCCATATGAATGAACGACAAACCCCTGTATTAAAAAAAATAAAATAAAGTGTGTTGCCAAAGCTCACTTCAGTATTACAAGCACCCACCTGACTTCAAAAGAGGATTTTGAACGTGAATTTTACCCTTTTGATGACCCATCACTTTGGGTGACTTGGGCGGCTGCTGAAGAATGGAATGGACAACAGTTTATTCAACCACGCTCAGAATAGCAAAATACCTCTGTGATGATCGCTTGATCAGCTGAAGATAGCTTTGTAAAGCTTGTAGCACACGCACGGCTGCAGAATCGCTTGGTTTTAGAGTAAAAAGCATCTCTGACCCCAGATCGTCCGCAGTATTCACAATGCACTGCGCAGAAACACGATAATGTATACACTGAGTAAACTGAAAACTATTCTCACCGAGACCAAGCTGATTCTCATGGTCATCTTTCAAAGCAAGAGATTCCTCTTCCATGTAATCACTGTCTCCTTCCCAAGTGGATCCAGCACCACTAAAATCTTCATACATGTGGCTCTCCTGCGTGTTGTCAAAATCCTGTTCAAATGTCACACTTTATTCAATGACGCACTAAAACTTGGTCGAATAACAAACCTCTAAGCTCTGCGACTGCATCTTAACGTCAGTTGTGCCCCTACTGAGGTCAGTGTCCTTGATAATGGCACCGTCCATGGCTAACTTCTCCCCTTCATTATTCAAAGACCAATCTCCCCAATCTAAAAAAAAAATATAATAAAATTTAGGACTGGGCCGATATCCTTGTCCGATATCCGTGACAGCACGGATATTGGGGGTGTTCAGTACTATCCGTGATCCGTGTTTTAACACGGATAGTTAAACATGGAGCGCACAGTGAGCGTAGCGCACAGCCATTCCGCACACAAGCGCTGCTCACTGAAGCTGAGCGATGTCAATTACAAGATTACACAATGTCAACAATGCGCTAATTCTGATTTGTTTTAAATAAACACAATTCTATGCCCTTGAATCTCTTCAATCATCAGCAAAAGTGACGTAACCACGCGTTGTTGACTATCTCCTTTAGTGCCTATTTTTCAACACTGTTACACATGACAGCTTTGTCTATTGTAGTTTTCATGTGAACCACAAACAGCACTGAATTTCATCACATTCTCGACCTTGAACCATGTTTGAAATTGAACAGTTAATATAGACTAGTACATGTTGGCCCCGTACTTGGCAATCTAGCGACTTGAATTATTTCAAACTTTCTATTAAATAATAATTGCTATGAACTGACTTGCACCTCATGAAGTTACTAAGTTTGTACATTTCCAAATCATGTTTATTGAAAGTGTACACTGTAGCACAAAGTGCACGTTACTGTCGTTCAGTCTTGGGCTTATAATCTGCGACTCATGAAGTTGGGGAAAAATACTTGAAATAGCTTGCCTCACTAGAATTCACCTCTGTGAAATTGACAGGCAAGCGAGCTGTCTGCATGTGTGATGCCTCTTGAAACTTATTCTGAACGTCATGATAAAAAAAATGCACAAGAAGCAAGCAGTAGGTCAAGGTCGCTTGTCTTTAACTGCTGCAGGTAGACCGTGGCTTTTGCGCTCACAGCTTGAGCCAGGCGCTGGGGCATTACGCTGCAGGTGCATGCTCCTGTGTTTGGGCATAAATATCCGTGTCCGTATCCGTATCCGTCGGATATTAGTAACACGGATATCCATTATCCGTGTTGAAGCAATATCCGTCCAGCTCTAATAAAATTTTTGAAACTCATTATTCTAATGAAGTACAATTTCATTTTTAGGTTCAGCTCTACACTACAGTTATTATAATTACAAATCTGTATTGGAGCAAAAGAAAGGGATTCCAGTGGTCCAGAGGTGGAACAGCAGAAAAGATCATTAGTTGAGCTCACCAGCTTCCGATTTATCCTGTAAAATAGAGAAAACCCAGAATTACTATTTAGATTCAGTCAGAAGGAATATTCAAATAAAAATATTAAAAATGATAGAGAGAGAATCAGTTGAAAAACATTGCAATAATTCAATTATTCACTGCAATTCAACTGAATCATCACCAGCTTGGGTTAGAAAGTTGGTGAGTTGGCACTTAAGATTCAAACACACAACCCTGATGCAACAAATTTACAGAACGGAATGTTGATGTCAAATGATGAACACCAGAAGCTGAAGGACAGCCTCACACATTGACTATGACTGGAAACAGTGTTAAAGGACGCCAGCCGTTCAAGGCCAAGACTCGAACTTGGGTGAGTCCAAGTGGGGCTATATGACTTGTCATTCGACTTGGTCAATTTGAGTTCTCACTCACAGAAAGAGGATTTGAATCGGTCTCAATTAATTGTAAACATTGATTACCATTATTTTCCAGCATAATTTCTCCGAGATTTGCAGGCTTTTAAATCATAATCGACAAATAAACGCCAAAAAATTCGATTTTTCAGCCGAGTGCAGACATCAACAACAAAGCTCGCACTGCGCATGCGCCGATCGATAAGCTGATTTGTAAAGCTTTCATTCATTGGCGGAAATCCAAATTCATAAATTAATTCATGTATAATCGACGAATCAGAGCGACGTTTGCTTTCCATGTTTACAGAATTTTCAAAACAACACAATGCGCATGCGCTCTATACCCACGTGCGTCCACTTCCGGTTTGGATTTTTTATCTTCGATTTTCGTTTGAAAAGCGTCAAAGTGCTGATTTCTCGCCATGTATGACTTCTTCTTCCAAATTTAAGAGATTTAATTAATATCATAAAACACTTGTCAATTGTGTACCTGTTCACTTGCCTTATAACATCGTTCTTTAGCTTGATTGACCAAGTCATTGACTATGACTGTGTCAGTGTCAGTCAGTGTCAGTGACTGAGCGAGTCGAGTGACTCAGTCAGACTCAGTAGTAGTGACTCAGTCAGTGCGTGAGCTGTGGAGTCTGGGGTCTGATGCGGTCCCTGAGTTCCTTACAGAGTCTTTTATATGGAAAGCCCAACTAGGGCGGTTACCAACATGACAAAGATTCTCAGACTAAAGCGCCGTTCACATAATTATGTGGGTGCGTGCACAGCCCTAACACACAGCATGCCTGCACTCGGCGATTGAATTCATAGACTCAGTAGCATAGCCTATGATACTGACTTTGCAAGATTTTATTAATTTGTAATTTGTTTAATCCAGGGCAGATGTTTGGAAGAGTCAGCCACGGAAACGCTGTGAATACTGCGACTGTTGGTTTGCTGACAATAAAGCGGTAAGGGTGTTAAGAGGCCACTCATCGAACTTCAGCCAATTTCATTTCATCTTTTTCAGTCGAGAGATTTTCATGAACAAGGAAAACGGCATCAGAACAATGTCCGTAAAAAGCTGGATGATGTGAGTATTGTGTTTGGATGAGTTGTCAAGTTTTAGTTTTTGTTTTGCTTTTGTTTTGCTTAGCTGCGTAAGAAAGGCGCAAAAGATGCTGAAGAGGCGGACGCTGAGGCGAAGATGTTTCAAAACATTGAAATGGCGAGTTTTATTTCTATTATGAATCAAAATTGATGACTTTGTTTCATATTAGGAAGCTCTGAAAGCATATCAAAAAGACATCAACACACATCCTGGAATGATGTCTGCTGGTAAGGAATTCATGAATATGTTTCACCTTAAAATTTCATTCTTGTATTGACCCACAGAGTTTGACCCAAACGACTATATTAACTACGACGGTCCATCAATGGCCGCGCCACCCCCTGAACTCCTTCCCACGATCAAACCGCTGGAGCCAGAACCGCCAAAGAAACCAGAGGAAATTGAAGAACAGAAAAAGAAACGGGCGGAGAAGAGGATTCGGAATAAAGAGAAACCAATCGACCACTATAAGAAGCTGAAGGCCAAAGATTTGAAATCTACGTACATGGTGACACCATCATCGGTCTGGCAGATCGCCCATACTGAGAAGGGTCGCATGTACTATTGGAATACAGAGACTAACGGTACGAGTTCTTTCATTTTCATCATGTACACCACAACTTGTCAGCATTTCTGTGATCTGATGAGCTAAATTGTTTTATGTGTTTTTAAATTTGTGACGGCATCATGTAATCCAGATCTTTTGCAGAGGTCAGCTGGAATGCGCCGGATGTGAAGGCAGTGCTGGAGTATGATGAAGCGACAGTATCTTCACGACCGCAGAAGGCTCCAGGAGCGCCCTCTGGTGAACCTGCTGCTTATCCTTCCACAGTGCAGGCAGCTTCCACAGCTTCCTCAGCCTCTACAGTGCAGGCAGCTGTTGACATTGCCGCTCCCGCTTTGGTGAGAACTTCAACTCGTATCTCCATTACTAATCTCACATTATCTCACAGCCTGATATTGATGATATACCACTGCCGGGAGCGCCTAAGGAAGCCCCGCCCCCTGCCCCACTGAATCCGTGGGCTGGCTCAGCCCCAGCACTTCCTCAGAAGCGACCCACTTACCAACACCCAGCCCTCCCTCGAGTGCAAGCAGCACCTGTTGTGGAGGGTCCCTCTCTCCCTAATGGGCGTGCTCCTGAGGTCATTGCCCCTGCACCTGTGCGAGTGGAAGAACCAGCTAAAGATACGCGCAAGAGACCTGCTGATGAAGCTTATGGCAACTGGCACACGCCAAAGCCTAAGTCAGTTTTAAAATCGCACAATTTTCATATCACAACTCAATTATTTAATTCTAGGAAACAGGAGGACGAGGTTGTTGATCTGCAACTTCCGGTTGTGCAACCCAAAGAGGAACTTGTCAGTATCACATTATCGGAACCCAAATTTAAGATTCGTGAAAAGAAAGTAGACAAAGTGGGTCAGGGTT
Organism: Capitella teleta; assembly: GCA_000328365.1. Taxonomy (NCBI): domain Eukaryota; kingdom Metazoa; phylum Annelida; class Polychaeta; family Capitellidae; genus Capitella; species Capitella teleta. The sequence continues at coordinate 14,655 of KB311324.1, forward strand.
TAGCAGAGTTCCGCAAAAGGAAAAAGATGGATCGCAACCTCAGGAATTGAAGAGGAATTCGCATTGCATTCATTCTCATTTGTAAATTTTGAATACAGATAAACATTTTATGCTTGTTCTCTCTTTTCCATTATTCATTTCAGAAAAAGTTATCGAGTTGAGTTTATGTGATGGGTCCAATAAGCACATTTGAATAACTTGTTTATGAAAGTCCCCTAAGTGCGCTATAATAAGGTGAACATTATTATGGATGTAGATGGCTCTTAAGAATTCATTGCTCAAGACTGCCATTAATAAATAATTTGCATCCATATGCCTACACACAAAAATTATACGTAATGCACCCGCATGTTGTTGATCCAATATCAACTTGAATCAACATTCTCCTAAAAATTATTTACATAAGTTGGATAAGTCACATGAACCATAGTTACTTTGTTCAAATTGGCTGCTATTGCATTCAAGAGCTGTACAACCTGGTTCCTGTGTGTGTATTGGGCCTTTCCCTCTTGGTTACTAACTAAAGGGAAAGGTGAATCAATTGAAGTTTAGCCTGAAATTTTGTATATGGGCCGGTTTCATTTTCTTGTGGACGATCTTCAGTCTACAATGTATATATTTGATTCTAATTCTGAAACAACATAAGTTTTGCCAAAAAAAACTCAGAACCCACCCAGCCCTGTTGATGAGGAACCATCACCCACTACATTGAATTACATGATTGATAAATTAGCTCGGGGAAAATTTTCATGAACTCTATTCTGCGTGACTTGGCCCTGCACAAAAGCAATAATATTAAATTAAACTTTCTGTATTTCATTACTAATTGGTTTACAATCATTAAATACACAATATTCAGGGGTGTGATTGACTTTCAAAGAAAAAGCCTGAAAATATTTTGCACCATGCCGAAGGCACCCGAAGCTAGGGGGGTCAGGGGGCTCCCCTGGAAAAAAATTCAAATCAGGGATGCCAAAATAGGGCATTTCTGAGAACCCAAAATGCAGTATGAAAAGTTAGTAAAAGGGCAGAAAAATCGAAAATCTGACTACTGAATGTGAGAAAATGAAGTCAGGAACAAATGTACTAGCTAGTATGTAGCCAATGGTCATAGGACAAAATAATACACAACTGAAGATTTATTTTGTTGATTTGAATCTTTTAGCGACTGCCAGATTCTGCAGTGATCTGCAACGGGATTTAATATGAGAGATCCCCGTGAAGTCCATGATCTCGATCGTTACTTAACTTTCCGCCTCAGTGCATTCATCACTGAAAGGCATATCCCAAGGCACAAACAAGTGAAAATTTGGAAATCCAAAGAACAATGGATGACGGCGCTTTAAAGGGAGGGAGAACTGGTTAAAAATTGACTTTGAGTCGTTATTTGATGCACCATAAATGATTCCTATGCCTGGCCCACACAAGGAATATCATCGCTAACGATTTCGCGGGCGATATATTGCTAACTAGGCGTGACGTCAGCAGCTGTGATGAAACACCGAGTTCCCCATCTGTTACAATGGGCCTCGTCATATCAGCGTGTCCTGCGACTAAACCCTTGGATATTTTTTATTTTCTTTTCGGAAATAGATAGAATAATCATTTTGCCACCAGTCAGGCGCGAAATTTTTTTTTTTTCGCTATTTTTCTTATTTTAACAAGCGATTTTCTAGGACACCTACCATGTTTCTCATCCTGAAACAGTAAAAAGGTCAGCCAGAGTGCACCACGCATGCGCTTTCGTTTCGTAAACAACAAAGATGTCCTTTTATGGCGAAGATGCTCTGCTCTGATTGGCTGAAATCGATAGCTTCACGAGGGGAACGGAACCAATCAGCCATCAGCCAAACCAAGCCATCAGCTGACGTTTGCCTCCTATACTTCGCAATGGAAGCCATTCTCCCATAGGCGCAATGCTAACCCCGATATTCGGAATGCATTATTTCCTTACGCTTGCATCCAGGCATGGTGTTTTTGGCACGGAATGCTATCAATTGGTGCTATGAGTCAATAGAACATCACTTAAAATTTAGTTCCCCATCCCTTTAATAGAACAAGTTGAAAGCTGAATGTTGAATCTGGTGTTGCCGAGAAATGTGAAAACTGATATGGGCGTTGCACGGGAAGGAAGAAGGAAAGGTCACCTCATGGATGACATGTTACCAGAAAGCCTATACTGATACTAACTACATGTATAAAGTCTAAAACTCAAAATTTCATCATTGAAATTTATAGTTTTTTGTAACCATTCCCACTGGAAACAATTCTTCATAGTGAAAGGTCACCACTTCACAGTCAAAAGGACCTAAAGATAATTCATGCAATGTAGTACTTCACAGAACGCTGTAATATAATTTTCTTCCCGCTTTTATATTACTAGTATTCAAAGCTGATGGTGTCTGCCCAGGGGTATTCCTCAGGCAAGTTTTAGGAGACGGTGTGCAGGATGCGCGATTAGCCTGCTAAATGTCACTCAGCAGCCAGCTACTTTCAGAGAATTTGTTCCAGTGATTCTGCCAGAGCGTCAATCACCCGCTTGTCGCAAGATCGTTTCCCGCGATTTCACCCGGGCGTCAGTCGCCCGCTCGACACATGACCGCCCCACGCCTTGTAATAGCGTCATGAGATCGCACCGGATTTGCATCGATCTCAAGAATGACCCAATCAAACACCCCTAAAAAAACTCGGAGCAATCACATCCCTGAATATTAGTTGTACAAACAAGACAGAATTTTGAATACAACGAAATCGCTTTTTATTGACAAGATGATAGGAGAACAGTTTTACTAAGAGAAGGAGAAAAAAAATCAAATAAAAGAGAGAAAAATGAAAACAAAATGAGAATGAAATTCCAAATTGAGATGAAGTAAGAAACTGAAAATACAAAGAAAACATACACAGACGAAAAAAAGAAAAAAAAAAGTTTTAAAAACCCTTTTTTTTTTTCACTTGTGGATGGGGAAGGGGGAGAGGGGTTTCACTAAATATCGACACAGATAAATATCAAAAATGACGCTTCTTATATAAATGCAACTATGTCACCACTTTCACGATAATAATTTCATGTCACTTGTGAGGTCTAAAAACATTTTTTTCTCTTCTCTCTGTACATCAATGTGACACTATAATGAGCCGCCCGTTTGTTGTTGGAAAACATCAATCGCATCTCCATCCTCCATATCCAACTGAAACCCAACAAATTATAAATAAAACACATTCTTTTTATCAAGCAACCGAGGAAGAAAGCCAGCTGCTTGATATCATAACTCACAGTGCTTGGGGTATCGTGCTCGTTGATTGGATTGCCATCAAACCGGAATCGCATGGAGCCCATCTTCACACCCTGTGATATGATTCATCATGAAGAAGAATCCAGCAGCAAAAGCCAAAACTAACCGTTCTCTCGCAGTAAGTAGTCATCAGTTTACGCAGGGGCGTGTTCTTCTTGATTTTGAAATGCACGACGCTGCCATCTTGACCTGTGACCTTCAGGTTGATGTGCTCAGAGCCACCTTCCTGCAAGCAATCATCAACATTAGGTCTTTTACAGAACAGGCAAGTGAATTCATATCACAGGTATACAATTTGGGGTTTTCTCTGGAGTTCACCATACTTTCATGGAAATTTTAATCCACGACCCATTTGTCCACGTAGGGTTAAATTATTGTCAATTGGTGATCACTGCGTCACCCACAATGCAGCTGCATAGAAATATCTGTTCTTCACTTGTAACAGATCGGTTTAGAAATTTAATTCTGTAGATTGGAAACTATTATTTTCAAACACATTTACAGCTAGCAGCGCCAGGGTATCCGTTACCTAGAATCCAAGGACGAGAATTATTATTCTTGTCTTTGGTGGTGAATGTGTTACACAGACTTCAACCATTGGCTCATAGCCACGTCCCATCATGTCATGTAATTACCTTTATATCTGGTTTTACTACCTTAATATGTACAAATTATGATGGTAGCGTTGGCTTTGCAAATATACCAGTATATCAGACAGGCTGTTAGCTAGCCATGTGTCCTGGGGACGCCTCATCTCAGTTTTGGGACTCCTCATTTTTTCAATAGGACGCCTCTTATTCTATAGAAATGATGCTTCGATTTTGCTGCAGTGAACAGGTTGTGTTTTATCGTAGGTTGAATAACATGACTTTTAAAAACTCTGGAATTCTTATCTGGTCGTCGTATGTTCAATCACTTTTTATAAATCTTTGTAAGAGCAAACAAACACGCTTAATTATCAGTCATCAAACGGCGTGTTAATACTTTATTTAAATAGCGGTGGATTTTCTAGGAATTGGGAATTTGGAAACTCCTCAATGATGTTATTCACGAAGAGCGTTCATCTCCTTCATTCATCTTCTTTAATTGTAATCTGAGGCACTGTTCTCATTGGCAGGCCTTCGATTATGGAAATTCTAGGAGAGCTGTTTTTCACTCTCCTAAATTTGCTCAGGCGAATGAGAATTAAAGTTGCTAAAAAATTGCCTCAGACCTCTTAGGCTCTCAAGTTGTAGATATAGTATCGATCCATGGTGCAGTTCACGAGTTTTAATAAAATGAAAATAAATTAGACAAAACATTTTCTCTTGTTTAATTTTCAAAAAGGGAACAAACGTAATGCATATTACAGGGAAATTATCTTATATGAGTGTGTTTAAAGAGGACCTCTGGTTGTTTTGAACTGGTAACGAATGATAGAGGATACATCCCAAAAGACAAATTCACAAATACGCCTTTTGACTGACATAATTTTAGACAATATGCTTCCTGTGGACTAATTCCTAGATACATCAAATTTTAGAGGTTTAAAATCTCGCTTTCTTCTCGCATTCAATTTCATACACATCGAAATGGCATAAAAGTGATTCTCCTATTGTTAACAATGGAAGCCGTCGAATGAGTAGATCTTTCAGCAGTTCTCATAAAAGAAATCTTGCACTCATCTCGTTTCAAGCTATTCTGCCAGAGCAGGAAATTCGTTTTTTAATTTGTCTTAAATATCATTCACAGTTGACCAAATTTTTCAAAAAGAGTCTCTCGCCACTCAAAAAAGCCCATAAAACCGATCTAAAAAGCTTTCAAAACGAACAGAGGTCCTCTTTAAACTTAAATTTCAAAACCTGCGCTACCGCATGTCATTTAAAATCCATATTTCGGTCTTTCAAAACCGCCTGTGTCGTTCTTGTGTTATTAACGTTATGATTTGCAATCAATTTCATAACGTGCTAGTTTTTGTTTGTAGCATTCATAATGCATCGGCGAGCGATTCATAGAAGCTTTGGTGAGCGACATTTTGCTCTCCTAATCAATATTGCGCGAGCGATGGCAAGCGAGAGCGATCGCTCGCCCCAAAATCGAAGGCCTGCATTGGCTAAACTTGAGCTATTGTAAATACGCCTTACAGCCTTAGCCAATCATGTTTCAGATGACCTGATTAGCCCACAGCATGTCCTCTTCTGTGAAATCAAAACTACTACTAGTCACTACTAGTAGTAGTTTTGATTTCACAGAATTAGCTGATCCCTCGACAACAAGAAGCGTGAGCAATCATTTTAAACTTTTAGCCACTAGCTGCTATTTGTTTTTAATTGACTCTTCCCTCAAAAATCAGAATCACTGTTGACCAATGGGATCTATATTTAGTTTATGGCATAGGGAAATTAGTTGTACAGTGTCATCTGTTCTTGTGCTTTGTGTTTTATAACGCTTAAAGACTCACTAGTGCACAAGTAATGTTGTTGATATGACAAGTGGACATATTATGCACTTAATGAACAAGACTATGGTATTTTCTATGAAAATTGTGGTCACCGCGCTCAATGCTGCCTGAGCGTTCAGCGCGATTTTTTGTGATCCTTGAAAAAGTTCTGCTGTTAAAAAATCCTAGCTAACAGCTTGATTTCAGATGAGTTAAAATGGGAGACATTATCAGATTATGTTATCAAACAGATAAATCATACAACTCAGAACTGTATATAATTTTGGGGTTTGCTCATTTACACACATTGTTATGAACTTATGATTATTGCCTCCACTAAAAAATCCCAAATGCACAACAATTCAGAGATCCTGCATAGGACAATTAAAGGTTTGATTGACACGTTCAGTAGCATAGATTTTGTCCCAAGCTGCCCAGTACTATTCCCAATAGTCTCAAATTACCCTCTGTAAACCAGTCACCAAGCTAATGAGAATAATATAACTACATCTAATTAATAATTTCGAGTATTCGCACTTTCCCTCAATTGTAATTTATATTCGAAGAGGACCAGATCAGTGAGTATATCAACAGATATTACAGAGCAGTTTTACACTGAGAACAGGAAGTGAGCAAGGGTGCACTAGTCGCCGGAGGTTATCTTTCAGCCGAGCAAAAGACTACGAGAGAAGGACGCCTGACTGGACGACCAACGGCCCTCAAACGGGAACGGGAAGCCAAAACTTCGACTCAGGCAGGAGACGCCAGTCTCAAAGCTTTAGTCAAATAGTCAAACATAACGGGCAATTCACCGAGAAGAAAAAGAAAAAAATCATGCAAAACTTAATATAAAAATAGTTTTCTCGTACTTTTTGACCATCAGACATTGTGAAGAATGTTTTATGATAAAATTTCACAGAAAAGAAAACACACGCTCCCGGCTTTTGAAATGGCGCACAAAGAGACCGGAAAATAAAATTTGGGTCAAGAAGAAATATAGTACACGCTGTCAAAATATAATAAAGGCGTGGCCTAATATTCATCTCAATGCCACTCAAGTGTCGAGCAGTGAAATGAACATGAAAATGAAATTTACATCTTCACACAAGCGCCGTGTGGAAATAAAATCAGTCTTGAATCGAGCTTCCTCATATAAATGTTGTGTGTTCGATAAAAAAAACTTTAATAAGAGATGTCACAAATCAGCATGAGTGCATGACCAACATTATACAGAGTGGGTAACATACTTCACTACATCATTAATCTTGGAGAACATCTCCTTGCCATCAGGGCTACTTTGTATAAAAGTTGTTCGCACACTTCACCGGCTTCAGCGGCAGTTGGAGGTATGCTTGCATTTTCAGCTGTATCACACTCTTCTTCGCCGTCAGCCTCATCACTGTCCTTGTTTATCACTGATGAAATGATTTCCTCGTCTGTCAACTGTGCATACGTGTCAGTGGTAGCATCGCATTCAATGAAGTCCTCAGCATCGCCTTCCACCGTTGCTCCCTTACTCTGTATCCTGGAGAGCAAAAATTACAATGGCACATCGACACAAGGCTTGATAAACAATCAAACAAAACCGTAAAATAAATTGTTGTCCCTAATTGCAATTGCAGTGAAGCTGAGGAGACTAAAATTGCAGAAAATAACGCACGCAGCCTGTGACACAGGCGAATACCAGACTATGAGTAGACCGACATGTAGCCTACATTATGCTCATGTTAGCATGAATCAAGACGGCAGATATGCTACTAGTAGATCAAGGCCAAGAACAGAGATCGGCAGTGGAGCAGTTTGTAAATGTTCCAGGGTGCAGTTTAAATTATTACCTCTCTTGCATAAATTGCCTAACAATTGAGCAGATGACCGCACAAGCACCGGTGACTGGATATTTGGTTCACATTAACTAAAAGTTTGAGCAATGCGGAATTCGAATTATCTGAATCTACAACGTTAAAAGATATGGATCTGGTGGGGATCTCCAAAAAAAGTCAAAGCTTGTTATTACGAACCTTTCAGGAGTTCTATATATGAGGAGTACATCCAATCTCTCATTGAGAAAAAACGTTATGATTCATAAATTGATACATGTAATGATTCTTCATAATGTAATTAAGCTAATGGAGATGTAAATGGAACATGTGTGTTAACACTTGACAAAGAAATGAAAAGAACATTTTCGTTGGGGATTTTCTTTAAATGTTTTATTGAAATTCACGGCATAAAATTAACACATTGTCATAACGTACCCGCAATTTATCCGTTATGTTTTTGTTCTAAAAATAAATAGCTGAGTTTCCGTTTTCCGATTTGTCGTGTTGTGCTTCGCTGGAGTACGCAGAGTTATAACAATTTGGCGACGAGGATTAAAAACTCTGTTGGTGACACTGTATGTGTGAAGTGTCCAAACAATCATGGAAGCCGAGTGTGTACTGTGTACGGCCAAGAGTGTCGTAATTTGTGAGATTTTATCAACTTTGTGAACTTTCGTGACCGCTGTGTATTCTTCAAAATGGCGCAGAGTCTTGTGGGCAACGTGCACGAGTTTGATCCAGCGGAAGAGGAGTGGAAACATTATGCTGAACAATTGTCCGAATATTTCATTGGAAACGGGATTGACAATGCGGACAAGAAGAGGGCAATTTTATTGTCATCAGTGGGACCGCGTACGTACAAACTGCTAAGCGATTTGGTGAGTCCGCAAACACCATCGCAGAAGACTTTCGATGAGCTGTGTGAAGTGCTGAAGGACCATTATAAACCGAGAGAACCAGTGATGGTCAGTCGCTTCAACTTCAACAAACGGGATCGGAAAGAAAACGAGACAGTTACTGAGTATATCCGTGAGCTTTGCAAATTGGCTAAGGAATGCCAGTATGGAAACAACCTGAGTGTCATGTTGAGAGATCGTCTCGCGGTTGGTGTCAATCACAAGGCCATTCAGCTGTCGGAGGAAGACAAATTAACTTTTGAGAGGGCGCAGACGTTGGCATTGTCTATTGAACAAGCTAACGACCAAGTAAGAAAGTTGAAAAAAGAAGAGCAGCGTGTACACCAGCTAAAAGCACGCAACATGCAGGCACACGCGGGGAAGAACGACAGAAGAAATCAGCCCTCAGCTGAGAAGCTGCAAACGACAGCAACAGCAGACAGCGCGGTGACTGTGACCTGTTTCTGTTGTGGAGTGCAAGGCCACATGAAAAAGGACTGTAAATACAAAAATGCTACATGTTTGGAGTGCAAGAAAGTGGGGCATCTGAGGAGAACGTGTACAAGCAAAAAGAAGTTTGGAAAAGCCCACTATGTGTCGAAAGATGCTGACACGGCCAAGTATACATTCTCAGTGACAGCAGGAGAGAACCAACAAGGTGTGTCGGTTGATCTCTCCATAAACAACAAAGTAGTGACAATGAAGGTCGACACGGGAGCTTCACGTTCTTTGATGAATGTCGACATGGCAAGAAAGTTATGGCCAAAGATGGAGCTGAAAGAGGTGACTACAAAACTGTTCAGTTATACAGAGGAAGAGATACCAGTGCGTGGATCTTTGGATTGTGTGGTGAAATACAAAGATCAATGTGACACTTTATCGTTACTCATCGTGGACGGCAAAGGAAAGCCATTGATGGGAAGAGACTGGTTACAAGCAATCAAACTGGATTGGCACCAGATTTTTTGGAGTTAAAGAAGACTCTATGGAGAAATTCCTGGCAGAATTTGAAGACTTGTTTGAAGAGGGGTTGGGAAGATATACCGGACCTCCTGTGAAGCTGTATCTCAATGAAGATGTGAAACCAATCTTCATGAAAGCCCGTGCAGTGCCGTTTGCTATGCGCCATGGCATTGAACAGTGTCTGGAAAAAGAAGTGAAAGAAGGCACTTTGGAGTCCGTGGAGTTTAGTGATTGGGCATGTCCAGTGGTGCTCGGGATGAAACCAGACAAGACGATAAGACTGTGTGGAGACTACAAGCTGACTGTGAATAAAGCAGTAAAGATGGATACTTACCCAGTTCCAACCATTGCAGACTTGTATGCGAAGTTGACTGGTGGAGTGAGCTACTCTAAGTTGGACTTGTCCCAGGCGTATCATCAAGTGGTGGTGGATGAACAGTCAAGAGAGGCACTTACCATCAACACACACAGGGGATTATTTCGTCCTACTCACTTACCTTTTGGATTATCGTCAAGCCCTGGAGTGTTTCAGCGCATTATGGACGGTCTTCTGAGTGGCATAAATGGTGTCTGTGTTAATCTTGATGACATCATTGTCACAGGGAAGAGTGAAGAAGAACACCGTACAAATCTCAGAACAGTCTTACAGAAGCTCAAGATTGCAGGTTTCAAGCTGAAACGAAACAAGTGTTCGTTCGGGGTGTCCAGTGTTGCATACTTGGGTCATCGCATTGATGCAGAAGGACTGCATACGTTACCAGACAAAGTGGAAGCAGTGAAGAATTTTCCAGAACCGATCAATACTTCAGAATTGAGGACATGTCTTGGAATGCTCAATTATTATCAGATCTTCTTGCCTCAAGCAGCAACCAAGCTCGAACCACTGTATGGTCTGTTGCAGAAGAAAGTGAATTGGCAGTGGGGAGACAAGCAGAAGGAGGCATTCAGGGATGCAAAGAAGCTGCTTACGTCATCAAAAGTGCTGATACATTTTGATCCAAAACTTCCTATGGTGCTTGAGTGTGACGCATCAGAAAAAGGAGTGGGAGCCGTGTTGTCCCATGTTACACCCCAAGGAGAGAGACCGGTTGCGTCGCTTCATGAACCTTGAACACAGCTGAAGTTGGTTATGCACAGATTGAAAAAAAAGCTCTGGCTATCGTCTTCGGAGTGAAGAAATTTCACAAAATGTTGTTTGGAGTGAAATTTACCCTGAGATCAGACCACAAACCGCTCTTATACATCTTTGGAGAATGAAAAGGTGTACCCCATGGCATCTGCAAGAATTTAGCGTTGCGCATTGATGTTGAGTGCTTATACCTACCACATGGAATACAAACCAGGAGTGGAATTGTATGCAGCTGACGCTTTGAGTCGTTTGCCATTGACGATCTGTCCAGACAGAGTGTCAATACCTACCAAAGTGGCACATATGATTACCACTTTGGAAGAGAGTTTAGTGTCCTCAAGAGAGATTGCGAAAGAAACGAAGAAGGACCCAGTGTTGTCGCAAATTCTGAGGTGGATCCGATATGGTTGGCCAAAGAATCCAGGACCACAGCTAGGATGGAAGTTCTACTTCAACAAGAAAGAAGAGCTTTTTGTGCACCAAGATTGCATTTTGTGGGGATCGAGAGTGGTGATTCCACCGAAGCTGAGACACCTGGTACTGGAGATGTTACATGAAACGCATGCTGGAGTGTCTCGGATGAAAGCTCTGGCGCAACAATATTTCTGGTGGCCTTCAATGGACAAAGCTGTGGAAGAACTATGCGCAGCATGTCGAGACTGTGTGCAGCAGAGGAATGAGCCAGCACAACAGCCATTGCACCATTGGCCGTGGCCTGCAGGTCCTTGGGAAAAAATTCATATCGACCATGCAGGATCATTCCAAGGTCAATTGTTCCTCGTTGTGGTGGACGCCTTTTCGAAATGGCTTGAAGTGAAACCAGTGTCAAGTGTGTCGTCGACAGTGACAATTGTAACGCTATTCGGCATTTTTGCTACGCATGGACTACCTAAAGTTATCGTGTCGGATAACGCAACTGGATTTAAGAGTCAAGAGTTCCAAGAGTGTGCAAAGAGGAATGGAATTCGTCTGATGAACAGTCCGCCATATCATCCTGCGTCTAACGGATTGGCAGAACGATGCGTTCAACCGTTCAAGAAGGCCATGAAGAAGATGAATGGGAAGAGGAGCAAGTTGGAGAAGGGGCTATTCTCCTACAGAATCACGCCACACACCACAACTGGTAGTTCGCCGTCAGAACTACTCATGGGTCGTCGTTTGCGATCCAGATTCACCGTCTTACTTCCGGATGATCGCGCAGTGGTGGAGAAGAACCAGGATAAGCAAAAGAGCAATCAGAGTTGTCGTGCAAAACCAGTGAAGGAAGGAGATCGCGTTTGGTTTCGCTCTTACAAGAACGATGCAGAGAAGTGGAGACCCGGAACTGTGTCTCAAAGTCATGGAGTGTTGTTCGATGTGTTGGATTGCGCCGATGGACAGTCGAGCAACGTACGGCACGCTAAGCAGTTGCTGCCACGCGCACAGTGACTAGCAGTGATTGGCTATGTGTCGCTTATGTCATATTTGTGTTGATCCGAGTTGGATCGTGCTTCAGATTTGTGTGTTGATCCGAGTGAAATCCTGTTGTGTCATGCCTCCGATTTGTGTGATCCAAGTGCGATCATGTGAATAAGTTCTCAGTTATCCAGATGTGTTAATTTTTATGATTTCTGATCTTGTGTGGGAGGAAGTGTCATAATGTACCCACAATTTATCTGTTATGTTTTTGCTCTAAAAATAAATAGTTGAGTTTTCGTTTTCCGATTTGTCGTGTTGTTCTGCGCTGGAGTACGCAGAGTTATAACACACATCATGACATGCAATCACTTAGTAAAAAAAAAGATTCAATAGTGGATTGTTTAAGCCTATATGTTTCATTAATATCCTCAGAATCGAATCAATATCAAATGATTATCCATTTCAATTTTGTCTGTGTTATATCCCATGTCTTCTGAGTAAGTTTGGACTAATTTCAATTAGCGTGTGGAGAATGTTAGTGATTGATCTCTTTGGTGGCATGAGTACCATAATCGTTTTATAACAAAAAATAAAGGAACCTATCACCACTTTAAAATCGGCGGCCTGCTCGACAACAGAGCGGCGACACACTCGGCTTTGATGTTCATTAAAGGCCGCGGTGTGAAATATCACAGTAAGCTTGCATAATCGAGTCAATTGAGAGGAGAGTGAGTGAGTGATTGAGTGATTGGGGTTTTACGGCTTCACCCAACCCATTCGGGTGATACGGGTGCCAGAACAGAAGGCCCAGGACCGGGGTTTCCCCCTACTCTTATCGATAAATCCCAAGGGTTCTTTATCCTGCATACCACCATAGACAGTAGTACATAGCGCTCGGCCTTGTTACGCAGTTGGGCAGCACTGCAGAGTCACTGAAGAATCACAATTGTAATTCACAATCATAACTCACATTGTGGGTTCGTAATAGCAGGAGTCATCTCTGCTCAGGGTACTGGATATTTGGTTCGTATTAACCGGAAGTTTGAACAATGCGAAGTTTGAATTATCCATTGAACCTGCAATGTTAAATGATAGGGATCTGGTGGGGACCCCAAAATTAGTTCTATATAACCGGAAGTTCCATATATCAGAGTTTGTAATAACAAGCTTTGACTGTAGTTTTATATAGCCGAAAGTTCTATATATCCGAGTTTGTAATGGCAAGCTTTGACTGTACTTATGGATTTTGTTTGGCAAAGCATTATAAGAGCAGAATTTCTCTAATGTTTTGAGTGGCGTCAATCTGAATGGTGTCTGGGCATGAAAAACAAAATTGCAGTTGATTGCATCATTCGATCCACTGTTCTAAGTAAATAAGTACTAGTATTAAAGGGATAGGAAACTGAATTTTAAGTGATGTTCTATTGACTCATAGCACCAATTGATAGCATTTCGTGCCAAAAACACCATGACTGGATGCAAGCGTAAGAAAATAATGCATTCCAAATATTGGGGTTAGCATTGGGCCTATGGGAGAATGACTTCCATTACGAAGTATAGGAGGCAAACGTCAACTGAGGGCTTGCCGTGATTGGTCCCGTTCCCCTTGTGAACCTATCGATTTCAGCCAATCAGAGCAGATCATCTTCACCATAAAAGGACATCTTTGTTGTTTACGAAACAAAAGCGCATGTGTGGTGCACTCTGGCTGACCTTTTTACTGTTTCAGGATGAGAAACATGGTAGGTGTCCTATAAAATTGCTTGTTAAACTAAGAAAAATAGCAAAAAATATTTTTTTTTTGCGCCTGACTGGTGGGAAAATGATTATTCTATCTATTTCCGAAAAGAAAATAAAAAAATATCCAGGGGTTTAGTCGCAGGACACGCTGATATGACGAGGCCCATTGTAAAAGATAGGGAACTCGGTGTTTCATCACAACTCCTGACGTCACGCCTAATTAGCAATATATCTCCCGCGAAATCATTAGGGATGATATTCCTTGTATGGACCAGGTATAGGAATCATTTTTGGTGTATCAAATAACGACTCAAAGTCCATTTTTAACCAGTTTTTTCTCCCTTTAAGTATAGGCCTGAATAAGTATGTGTACCACAAACTAATTTCACAAGATGTAACTGAGAAATGCGAGAATCATGCTGAATCCACACTACTAAGATATGGGCCGATTTAGCCGCAAGCTTATGGTACCATACAACGCCAGTCGGCCACAAATATAAAATCCTGTCATTAGTATTTTTACACCAGAGAGTAACTAACAGATTAACACTAATTTACAATATATGATGGCATTGAATCGCCCTTCATGTTTTTTTCTTCTGCATGCTTTGATCATTTCAATTTCTAGGTTTTTAGATGTCAATTTCGGATAGCGCTGAGTCTTTTATCTTGAATCATTGTCTGAATAGACTTGGCACCAACAATAGGCATCAGTACAAGCAGATGTAGATGATATAGTATAATTATAATGATGACCTTTTATTATGTACAATCATTTGCATCTTAATTGTTGTTATTCAAACCATCTTTACAATGAATGCATAGGTAAAAATTGCACTCTGTGTATGGATGTCTGACTTGTGCACTTAATTAGTATTAATTATAACCTATGGCACAAGTATTCCAGTGTAGATGCCAAGACATAATCTACTAAAAACATTATACTATTTATTGCTCATATGTTTTTAGATAGCAGTTTTTACATTCTTTTGGAAGGGTACTGGCGGGTACTTCATGGTTTTAAACTGTGGAAATCGCTTCCACTTATTATTGTTATTATGAGTTTTTATTATTATTGGCTCAGTATGTTTCAACACATGCTAATGTTATTAATTTCTGAAAATGAAAGAGTTTCCTTGCTCTGAGCCGGTATGATCAGTGAGTTTTACTCAGCCTGCCGCAGTGAGAAATGGTCGGTTTAGCCGACTAGCTGCCTAATTTATGCTTCAGCTAGCCTTATTTTCATGACTTGGCTACTTTGCAGTCTAATCCATTTTCTGTTTCCCTCAGCTCTTATTCAGTGTACAATGTACATTAGTGTACATTGTAACTTTGAATGTACATTCAGAGTGTATAATGTACTGTATGAATGTACACTGAAATCCATATTTATTTCGCTTTGTACGAATAAAACTCTAAATGCTCCACTGCATTCCTTCGTTATGAACCTTGTTAACTGGTTAACGTGTAGCTTCCAAAGTTTATCCAGCTGATCCCTCTTACATAACTTTGACATACTTTTGCGGTTCGAGCAGACAACCTAATTATAATCAGCTACATTGTAATCATCGGTTGTAGTGTTTTTAGCTAATGTCTCGGTAACAACTGAACTTAATCATGATGATTATGTCTAATTGCATGTTTCCACGACTTTTTGTTGAAAGAACAATTACGCCCAAGTACTAAATTAAGCGATTTGAAGCAGGGGCGGAGCCAGCCGTGAACTGGACTACTGGGGCGCAGCCCCAGCGGGGGTGGGTTCGGGATGAGGTGTACCCCGCCTTAGGAAATTTTTACAAAAGTAGCATGGTCAAGTGACGGGTTTGAGGCTACCTGATGTCTCTATATATTTCTCGAAGCAACTATTTAATCCGTTTATGGAGTGAATGTTTACACTATAATTATATTATATATAATCTATGAAGCTACCATTCTTGAATGGGTGGATGATGTTATATAAATTATTAAGGTCACCATAAATTTGGGAATTCATGCTGGTAACTCTGTGATTATAATCCTGAATTGCTCTCAGCTGAATTATATAATGATAATAATATTTATAATAACAAGAATAACAAAATAATAATAATAATAAATGAATAATAATACATCTACTGGACAGTTCTAACAAAGCTTGCAAAAGGAATAATTTTCAGAGAAATCAATTCAAGCAAGCAATCCGTTTTTTTGGGGTTTTTTTTTGTGGGGGGGGGTTTACAAGTTTTTTTACCGGGGCGCAAGCCGTCTCTATACCGGGTTTACTATTATTATTATTGTTATTGTTGTTGTTATTATTGTTATTATTATTATTACTGTGTTACTGTAAATGTTATTAAACCCTCAGGAAGGGTGGGGGCCCATATTTGTATTATTACATCCTTGAATCAACAGTTTGCATAGCTAGGAAAACCCCAATGCGTTGGGTGATTGTATTATGTTAGGGACTTTAGATTAGGCAGTAGATTATAATCACATCTGGCCGTATATGTCACATTCGGTGCGCTCCTTTTCCTTATCCCTTCAAATTCCCTGATTCCTACAAGTCAATAATTATTACTGTAAACACAATCCCAGGCTAAAACAAAGCCTCGTGTGTTACACTATAGTACATTCTCTCTCCCGATGCATGCATCCTCACTTGTTCCTGCATCAGCACACAATAGGCTGCTTTCTTTAAGTTGAAATATGTCAAGTTAAAGTGTGCTTTAGCACTTCAAGGGAGAGAGCCCTAGCTGTTCTGGCTGTTTGTACATTAATTTATCATTGCCTGGTTTGAAAAAGGTTGAGCGCGCTGTTACAAGAGAGTGTGCGTTCAACCGAGACAGTATTGTTCATATATTTCACTGTTTTCTGGGGAGAGTCGGGGTTGTTTGCTTGGTGATATTGATTCATCCACTGCAGGACGTAATTATGTGAATGAAAACAAATTATGGTCTTGCAGCCATGTGGCTTTGGCCTGCTCCAGTCCATCACCCAATCTGAAATGCTGACTGACGACCTGTTTAGGTCTTTAAACTTAAAGACATAGTTAAGTAGCTCTTTCTCTTGCTAATACTTTAGTCATTTGTTTAATAAAAAAATACTTCTTAGGTATGCTTCTCGAGCTGGGTGCTTGCAGTCCTCTATGATTATATCTAGCTTCTCCATCCTGACCTCATAAGGATACGATATGTAATTTTGTATCTAGTCTGATGGTGACCTAGGTACTCAACCAGCTACTTTATGGGGAACTGGAACTAGCTGTACTTACTACCATATATACCATACCATGTACTCACCCAGTGAATGCCATCATTAACAAATCCTAAACTTGGGATTGATACTCATAGTAGACCATATCATTATTAATTCATTATGTTTATGTGAGTCATTTTAGTTTAATACAATAAAACCTTGATGTGTCGAACATCCGTCCCTCGAATGTCTCTCTAGCTGTGTCAAAGTTTTTTTCAAGTCCCAACAATTTTCTAATACTTTACTATTAGCATTAACATCCGTCCCTCGAACGTCTCATTCTCAAATTGAGTGAATTAAATTTCCGACAGGAGTAAATCAGCCCAATCCAATGTGTTTCAAAAGGAGGCCATGTTTCATCTGATCTTTTTTATGTTATCAGTGGACCAGTTAGGACCTCTTCACTTTGCTTTAGCTGTCAATCATGGTTTGGTCTCCCGTGCCGGCTGCATGATCAGGACAAGCTAACAAGCATAATGGCCTCACGTAATAGTGAAAATACACAAATCTCATTTTAGAATTCTCTCTGTTTGCTGAAAATTACCTAAATGCAAAGCACTGGAGTGGATCAACATTTATTCAGCCCCTGGATTAGAACTACCTTCAGGAAAAACACCTATAACCCATTTAAGGGTGTCAATAATAAACATTACTGGCAGTGCAGAGAATTCAGCCTTTTTTTGGTCAATATTTAAAGGATATCTGCATGTATGAATCAGAACTGCATCGTTCATAGTGGTATGTCTTATTTCTGACCCTATTTTTCATCCACAGTGAGACCTATAATTAATGATACAATGCACACGGATTGAAGTGGATTACTCTTTTTTTTCTCTTTTTTCTATTTTTCAATATTTTCTTTCTTCAGATTCTGTGATCACTGCTGTTAATATGTATATGAGTCAATGTTATCAGTATATTGTATAAGTTGTGGGCGCTATACTGATAAGATGTTATTTCCAGATGTGATTTTTTTTTTTTTGGCAGAGATACAAGTAGCATAGATTTAACTTTTAAAAACTCGGTTCACAGCTTCAAGGTTCATTCTGTATTCGAGGTTACCCTGAGTGCAGGTGGGTGTTGTTGCTACTGTAAGTGCATTTTTCTATTTTATTGGTGCAATTGCAAACTTGTTTCAAGTAATGCTAAAATGTATCTGAAATTGAATAATACATGCAAATTGTGCAATGTAACTAGACAATTCAGGTTTCATTTTCAGATTTTTCTCAAGGTTTAATGCTCTTTTAAGTACTTTTACCTCACCTCATTTAGCCTTTTGACAGATGTCTCTCTGTTTCGGTAACTTTCCTTTGTGACCCTGACACGCCTCATAATTATATTTGATTCGAAAAAGTTTCATTTCACAGAAGATAGTAGAACACTGAATCGCCTCCTCACCAAGCAGTTCTATGCACGATCAAAAGCACTCAGCAAGCAAGTGCTCAGGAGATCCTATGGAGAAGCAAATCAAAGGAGTGTTCGCTGTTTCTCCAGGTAAGTTTCATCTCATTGATGAGTACTAGCATCACCGTTCGCTTCTTCAACTTTGCTCATTGTGTATCAAACTTTTATTAGGATGAGAACTCATTTAGGTGATTATGTACCTCTGATCAGTTTCATTTGAAGCCGTTGTTTCATCCTAATTGTATTTATTTTCTAATAGCTTAAACTTCTCGATTACATCATACATCATGCAATGCATTCTGGGAGGTGATTAGCCTAATTGAAATAGGGCTCTACCCTTATCATCATCCTTATTCAAATTACCGCATATTAATGAGGTTACTCATGTCACGTTCAATTGTTCAATTGTTCATGTGCTGATCATGATTGTAGGATAAAGGTTAAAGACCATCTCCCTTCACATTCAAACTGTTTCATTTGACCTATTAAAACTCATGAAATTTGAATACCTGCACTGAGACGTTCTTATCTTGTACTTATCAGGCGTTAAGTAGTACAAGTATGCAAGTGATGATGATGTTGATAAGAATATTGACATTGTCCTAGTTGTTTTTCCTCCCTGGCGTGAAGTGAATTCAATCATGGTAATCATCATCATTATCATCATCATCAGATCGAGTTTCATCCAGCCATGGCATGCCATCCACACTTGTCCATCATTAGCGATCTCAGTTCTCCAGTTGTCTCGAGTCCTGTGCCCTCCTAAGCATGTCAACGTATGATGGTTTCTGGCTCCTCCAGCTTGCCTTTTCCTGAGTTGGCTCCCACGACACTATAGGTCGCCTGCCTCAAGCGTGTTGTGACTGATGCTAGTCTGACCCTCCTTTCCCTGATCTTATCTGTCACCCTAGGTAAATTGCCACACAGGACCTCATTTCTGACTTTGTCTCTCCACGTCACATTCATCACCATCCTCAGCATACGTGTGTGGCATCCGTCTAGACAGTATCCATGCCTCACAGCCGTATAGGAGAATGGCCTCTGCGGTTGCAAGAAATAGACTCCTTTTAAGCTCATTGTTCATGGAGGACTTCCAGGCACGCTTCAGAGAATGCAATACTCGCCATGCCAAGGCCTTTCTCACTTTGATGTCCTTTTCTGTTGATTCTATGTTGGAACCCAGATACTTAAAGGGATGGGGAACTAAATTTTAAGTGATGTTCTATTGACTCATAGCACCAATTGATAGCATTCCGTGCCAAAAACACCATGCCTGGATGCAAGCATAAGGAAATAATGCATTCCGAATATCGGGGTTAGCATTGCGCCTATGGGAGAATAGCTTCCATTGCGGAGTATAGGAGGCAAACGTCAGCTGATGGCTTGGTTTGGCTGATGGCTGATTGGTCCCGTTCCTCTCGTGAAGCTATCGATTTCAGCCAATCAGAGCAGATCATCTTCGCCATAAAAGGACATATTTGTTGTTTACGAAACGAAAGCGCATGCGTGGTGCACTCTGGCTGACCTTTTTACTGTTTCAGGATGAGAAACATGGTAGGTGTCCTAGAAAATCGCTTGTTAAAATAAGAAAAATAGCGAAAAATAATTTTTTTTTCGCGCCTGACTGGTGGCAAAATGATTATTCTATCTATTTCCGAAAAGAAAATAAAAAAATATCCAGGGGTTTAGTCGCAGGACACGGTGATATGACGAGGCCCATTGTAAAAGATGGGGAACTCGGTGTTTCATCACAGCTCCTGACGTCACGCCTAGTTAGCAATATATCTCCCGCGAAATCGTTAGCGATGATATTTCTTGTGTGGGCCAGGAATAGGAATCATTTTTGGTGCATCAAATAACGACTCAAAGTCCATTTTTAACCAGTTCTCCCTCCCTTTAAAGTCTTTGGTTAAGGCCAAGACTGATCCATCCAGGCATTTTACCTCCACTTGGTCTATGTTGAAGGCCATGACCTCTGTCTTCTTTGGGTTGAGCCTTGAACCTATTTCCTGCATTCATATTCAACACTATGCAGTAGCTCCTGGGCTTGTTCTGTAAGATTTGAGACCAGAGCAATATCATCTGCAAAGTCGAAGTCGGTCTTCACTATTGCACCAACTCTTCTGCTCTTCCAAGGTGTGACAGTTAATCCAAGTTGCTTTTCCCTCCCTTCAATTGCTCTTCTTAGAGCATAGTCTAGGACAATAATGAAGAGGTAATGGGCTAGGGTATATTCCTGTAGCACTCCTGCTAGTATCGGAAAAGGCTGTGTCACTCCGTCTGGTGAAAGGACTTTGGCAGTCGTGTTTGAGTAAGTTGCGCTGATTGCTCTCATTAATGGCCCTGGAATGCCATAAGCGTGTAGGATTCTCATCATCTTTCCTCTATGGATGGAGTCAAAGGCCATACTAAAAATCATGGTGTAATAAGGGAAAGCAAACTCTTGAACTATATATATCAAATGAATGAATAAATATAATTATGTTTAATAAAATATTAATTATCTGGGTATTGAAAATATTATTCATGACAATTGAATGGTATGTAATCTACGTTGATTTTCATTTGTATTCAGTGTCCACGGTGATGTGGTCGGTTGGAGTTACCAACAGGGTGAAGCTGATCGTCCTCTGATCGGAAAAACCATCGGGAAATTGTTGCATGAAGTTGCAGAAGAAAATCCAGACAGGGACGCGGCTGTGTTCGTTCAAGACAACGAGCGTCTCACCTTTGAAGATCTCCTCGTTGAGGTACATACATAGCAGTCGGATTATGCAATAGGTGTCAATTCTTATTTCATCAGTGTGATACTTTTGGGGCTGGGCTTCTTTCTCTCGGATTCAAACCAGGCGATCGAATTGGAGTCTGGGCTCCGAATTGCAAGTTCTGGGTCATAGCGCAGTATGCTACTGCTAGAGCTGGTCTGATTTTAGTAAGAATTATGTTTTAATTCATAATGTTTTCTCAATTTTGTTTTTATCCATAGGTCAATGTCAATCCTGCATACCAGGCCAGGGAACTGGAATATGCACTCAAAAAAGTAGTGCTCGGATTTCATTCACGCATTTTGACATGATTCTGAATTTCTAATTAGGTGCAATGCAAAGGAATCATTGCTGCTGAGACGTTTAAAACTCAAGACTATTATGGGATGCTGAGCTCCATCTGTCCTGAGTTGGAGACGAGTGCACCTAATGACCTCAAATCAGAAAGGTACACCCTAACTAAATATTTGTTTGTTAGATGTTGACTTGATTTCTGTTGTTGGCAGATTGCCTGATTTGAAGTCGGTTATTATGATCAGTGAGAAGAAATTTCCGTGAGTTGTTGGCTTAAAATCTTGATTTCTGCGACTCAAGTGTTCTCTCATCAGGGGCGCTCTGTCAGTTCATGATGTTATGACGTCAGGGGAAAGTACTGCTTTCAACCGTCGTTTGCTCGAAATCCAAGACAAGATACAATTCGATGATCCTGTCAATATCCAGTTTACTTCAGTAAGCAACTTCATATTAAAGCAGTTTGTGCTTGAAAACTTCAGAATTTTAGGGCACTACAGGAAACCCAAAAGGCGTCTTGCTGTCGCATCACAACATCGTCAACAACTCTTACTTCTCTGCACTACGGCTGAATTATCATCAAAAGGTAAGAGAGGAAAAATGCGGAAGAAACAGGGAATGCATGTTTTCTAAGTTCTGTTTCTGATTAGCCTCATCGTATCTGCATACCAGTGCCCTTGTACCATTGCTTTGGCATGGTTATAGGAAGTCTGCAAAATGTCACTTCTGCCTCGACTACAGTCTATCCTTCTGGCAGCTTCAATCCTGAAGCGTGTTTGAAAGCCATAGAACAAGAAAAGTCAGTGAAAATTGCATTCATAAATAATTGATAGCTCCTTGTTTACTTTTTGCGAGCTGAATATAAGTAAATTAATACTTAAATTATATGCATGAGGAAGATGCACACTGTAGTATGTCACACTGCAGATAATTATCAAAAATATTAGAATGCTATGAAAAAGGTTTTTCAAAAACCCAGAGAGTAATTAAGCTATGAGACTGGGTGAGTTTCTGTAACCGTGTCCTACAACTGTTATTGAAAAGCATTTTAATCTTTCAATAATAATTTGGCAGTTTCATCTGCACACTTTTATCTTTTAAATCTTTCTAAAAAAACACATCGCAATTTTGACGACTATTGGGGGGTGCAACGGATCACTGAATCACTGTATAAACAAGACCATCATTTATTTTATCTGCCTGACCTAGATTTGAGTTGATTTCTTAAAATGCGTGGCCTAAATAAATTAACATATATGCCAGACTAGTTTTTTTATTGTCTACAGTAAAAGATTGGTAGATGAAAACTCTCGTTTTCTGGTATTTTCTGATTTCATATTTTTGTTCTTTGTTGAATGCATGAGAGGTTTATTTAATTATTTTTACCTACACCCTTGCCAGGATTTTTCTTCTGCATATAATCTAGAGTTCTTCTCTTCTGACAGGTGTACATCATTGTATGGAACACCTACCATGTTTATTGATATTCTACATTTGCCAAATTTCGATGATTATAAGATCGATTCGCTCAATACAGGTCAGTTGTTATTACTCTGGTCTCTTTGAATTGCTCTTCACTTTCATTTGCCAAAGACAAAAATGGATTAAAACCATGTACAAGTCTTTTTGGTGTTTACTCACTCTATTTCCTGTACAGGGGTCATGGCAGGGTCACCGTGCCCTATTGAGGTCATGAAGCAAGTTCGAACGAAATTACACATGCCGGAAGTCACGGTACATCGCCTCTAATCTGCTCATTTTATGCAAAGCGAATTTTTAGATTGCGTATGGTACGACTGAAAACAGTCCTGTGACTTTCCAAACGTATCAAGATGACACAATCGAGCGACAAGTTTCCACGATTGGGAGACCGCTTCATCATGTTGAAGTACGTTCCGCCTGAGTGATAATTCACCTAACTTTCTGCCAATATTTTCAAGGTCAAAGTGGTTGATCGTGAAGGTCGAATCGTGCCAGTGAATACTCCAGGAGAACTGTGTATTCGAGGTCACGTGGTCATGCATTCTTATTACCAAGATGAAGCTGCAACGGCCGAAGTTATTGGCCCTGATCGCTGGTACAAAACTGGGTGAGAATGATTCAGCTTGTTTTATTGCTAAGGATAACTTGGTATTGGAATCGAGTTCTGTCTGGTGAGCAAATGTGATCACCATGTTGCGTGCTGACTCTCAGACCTTCAGATCGTGAATCTTCATTAAAAGAACTTGGCCTCCAAGTTCTCTGAATGAAACACGGACCAGATATATTGACTATTTTCTTTTTCTGCAGAGATCTAGCGACCTTGGATGAACATAGCTACGCCAAAATCGTGGGTCGCATCAAGGACATGATCATCCGTGGAGGAGAGAACATATACCCTCTTGACGTTGAACAGATCTTGTACGAGAACTCGAAGATTGAAGACGTACAGGTAAGGTCATGTGACTGACCACGTGACTGTTCATGCATGGTTGCATGGCAGGTGGTGGGAGTGCCAGACCCGAGACTTCAGGAGCAAGTGTGCGCTTGGATCAAACTCAAGGAAGGACAAACTGCGACTGCGGACGAAATCAAAGAATTCTGCAAAGGAAAGGTTTGTGGCACTTTTCTTCACTTATTACATTTAGAAAGATTCATTCTGAAATTTATTTTACAATTTTTCCTCTCTTCCAGATTTCACATTTCAAGATTCCACATTATATTCAATTTGTGGAAGAGTTCCCGTTGACTGTCACTGGAAAAGTCCAGAAATACAAGATCCGAGAAATGGCCACCGAGCAACTTGGTCTGTCTGAAGTATAATGGGTGATTTTATGGACTGCGTACTCTCAGGAACTGGTTGTTATTTTATTGTCATACATATCATCTCTGTTTCATTCCTGCTCTGTTGAATGTATTTTCCTTTTTGCATTTCAACATTTTAATTGAATCATGATTTTTTCCGTATTGATTTTATAGAAATATATTTTACAAGAAATTCTTTGGTAAATTTGTTTATTTTCGAAAAACAACATTGACAAATTGCATTGAGCGTGCAAAGCTCGTATAAGCCACCACTTGAGGTACTGTGAAGAAATAGCTTGTAAAAATTGATAAAATTGAAAAAAAGATATATTCTACAAAAAAAAAAAAATGTATACTATCTAAATACATGTGTAAATGTCTTTTGATATAAAGGTGCTCAGATTGATCAAACCTGTGAGGCTGTGAATCATTACCATGGAAACCAGAGGAAACCAAATTAGCAAATTAAACAGGGGGACAAAATCATCCCATTTTTAAATAAATCTTTGGTTGCTTGGTGGAAACACATGTAGAGTGTGAAGGGAAAGATATATTGAGACGCAGATGTGCTATTTGCAAAATACGCAGCAGGTTCAGGAATCATTACGTTGTTGTTCGCAGCTCATCAAATCGATGATGAGTTGAATCAAATCAATCGGCTTATCAAGATCAGTCCTGCATAATTAAGCAATTTCTGGTTTCTCCAGAAAAAAATTGAAAATTGAGATCCAATTATGATGGACAATGAACATTTTGATCTATGATAATGTATCATATAATTGTCGGTGTGAAAAAAAAATATGTACATCAGATATTTTGATAAAAATAAATACTATCTACAAAAAAAAAGGAAAATAAAATATTCAGAAATCACACCAATCAAAATAAGGCATGCACAATGACCTTTACTCGACCTTGCAGCTGCCTGCTTGAGCCTCTTTGACCTTTTTGGGGTCAGCAGGGAACTGCTGAGAAAGAGGGGTCAGGCCGAGAAGGATGAAGTGGCGTTGGTATTCCTTGGAGGCAAGGAACATAGTGTCCGTTCCATGCAGATGGTCCAGCACTCCAAGTACACCAAAGTTATTCACAAATCTGTTAAAAGCAAATTAGATTCAGCCAATTAACAAGCTGTGTACACACTTGGCATGGTGGAAGTCGTGGGCCTCTGGGGAGGGCAGCAACGGGAGGTGGTAGCCGCTGTGAGACACTGTTGTGGAGATCAGCGCAAGTGCAAACCAGATCCAGGCAGCCGCAATATGAGATCCAAGGAAGATAGGACCGAGCACTGGGGGAAGGAGATTGCAGAGGACGTGCTCCACAGGGTGGGCATACAGAGCGGTTATTCCTATAGGGGCAGTCCACTCGTGGTGCATTTTGTGAATACGCTTGTACAACATTGGCGTATGGAACAGTCTGAAAATTAATGAGATTTATCTTGATGTTGCATCAAGAGATATATGAGAGGCTTGGAAAGCCTGAGTGACCAATGACTTTCAGATGGGGAAAAATGAGATCTCAAAAACAACCAAATATAATGACCGTCATGATTACTGGGGAGTTCTATTTGCAAAATACGCAGCAGGTTCCGAAATCATTACGCTGTTGTTGAGATTAAACCATGCATTATAATGCCTCTTGGATCAGTAACAGATGAGATAAGGTTCTCATGAGCAGAGAATGTGATTCTTCAAATGCTATATAAACACAGGCCCATGCATGCATACCTATGTCCATAATAGAAGAAGACTTCTTCAACCAATATGCAGAGGGATATGTGGAATAACAGACAGTGGAAAGATGGCAACACAGGGCCAAAATCACAGCCACGCCACAGCATCATCAGGTAAGAGATGTAGATGAATGGAATTCCAATCACAGTCTGGTTGAACATCACCCAAAGCACGGCTTTCATCATCTTCTGTCCATCAACCTGCAAGAAAAGTTTGGATGATTCTTGATAAAAGTCTTTCTAATCATTCAAACCGGCATGTTTTTATCCTCCTGTATTTTATATTTGAGTAGAACTTTGGGCCAGCTGAAGTAATCAAGGATCATGAGCAGAGCGTTGAAAATCCAGAAGGAAACCGTTCCAACCAGAGTGGTACCTGAGATAACGATGACCTCATGAATATGCATGGATAACAGAGTACTCACCCCACACTCCCATAGCAAAGGCATCTCCGTGGAACTGCTCCCACACCCACTGCCATCGGTTCTGCCAGAAATCCCCGGACGCACCCCAGAAGCGCTGGAAATACCTGCAGGAAAATAACGAGTGAATTTGTTAAAAGCATTCTTTAATTGGATTGAAATTCACGTGTCTGTATTTTATACTATTAATCATTACTTTGTCAATTTCAATATGTAAGAAATATAAAACTTCCACGTATTACTATAATCATGAAATTAATAATAGCTGTACGTACATGCATGCACACCTCCTCAAGCAGTGATATATATTTGTCAACAAGATGCCTTAATTAAATATTATAAATATATTTATATTTAATCAAATTAAGGAATAGTAATTATATTGATCCATTATTATTAAATAATTTTTATCTGTTGCTAGCTAGGTTACCATGCATTTGCTTGCATGCTCACCATGTTATAGAATTACAGAAGCACGTGAAGACGATGAGAGCCGAGCCAACCACAAACAGAGTCATGCGAATCGAGTCCCACAACTGGCGTACTTGGTACAGCACCCCAGAAGCCCGGTCAGGATTCTCCTTCTGCTCCGTCGATGAAACAGGCATCGTGTTGGGGTTAGCACTGGTTACTAGCTGGTTACCACGATCAACTTCTATTATTGGCTCAAGCTGTAAAATGAATTTTATAGAACACACCAATTCAACTTTGACAAAGGTAGCGCACAAATTATAGCATGAAGATTTGGACCTTCGACTACACCAGTGACTGATCCGTTCCTTCAACTGGACAGAGGTTTCTTTATGATGTCATTCAACCAGATCTGAGACGATTACGAATCGAAACATTGCAATTGGTCACATGATTTACTTAGTATGCAGCAGCCATTTTGTGTCCAAGCCCAAATCACATACCAAAAACAAGGTATAAATATTTCGATAAACAGTACATGTATTTTTTTGGAACTACTAGTTGGAACAATTAGTTTATTCCTAATTAAGGCGGTCAATAAACAATATTGATAACAGGAGTATGTGACAGTCATAATGTGACATTTCATCAGCATCATAACGTTTTCTCGCCAGCAATATCCACCGAAGTGGATATAATACAATCAATGATCTCCACTACTACCTAGATTGCTTGTAGGCACGGTGGATTCCGCCATTGCGCGTTACACTCTTGGGGGCTCTGCAAACGAGCACGAAACACGAAAATCGGCAGTAGATGCCACAAGTATAACGCACTTGGTGTTCATAACGCACACATCGGCATAACGTATTCAGCAACCATAACGTACGAAACGGTCAAAGTAGTAATGAAACTCATGTTTTTATCGGTTTAACCAGAGAATAATAAACTTAAAACTTATTTTTTTTTTGTGGTTCCTTGCAGAATATAATTACAAAAAACGATAAGGAAGCGTTTAATAGTTATTTGTACTTACATTTAACTCATAAAAGTCCACTTATTGTTTTTTTTTCACAAAGCTCAAAATTATATAATCATTATATGATTCAATATATGGTCATGTACTCAATCAATGAATAAGAAATAGATTATATAAACAATAATGCTAGCACTTTAAAATGTGCAATCAAAAGAACATGATTGATAACAGTAATACAATGCCAGTAACAGATGAAAGCCAGCACAATGGGCCTAGTTAAAAATACTAATGATATAAAATTAACAGGATAAAACACCTACTTAAAAACAATTGATTTGTCGTAATCCACTAATCCAAGCATTTCCATTCAATTTGTGTCCCAATCGAGATGCTCCAGAATTGACTTTGCATCAAACATGAGGCTGCACTTGTTGTACATTTGCTGATCCCCTGTGCAATTTCTCATTGGGTGTTGCAGATTTTGTTGAGATAATGAAGGATAATGGAATAAAGTTGGCTGAGCCATCTGTTGACACATGTTGATCTGAGAAAAGACAGCCGTGAGAGAATCTTCATTAATCAAGGATGCATTCACCATTTCAATTTCTTGAATTAATAAATGATAATGATTAAAGACATTTCATACACAGGATGTATGTATAGTCCCACCCTCTCGAGATTTTTGTTTTTGTGCAAATGTGAAGCCCTATTTAATTTTGTTCTTTAT
>KB311324.1:65302-84617 GCA_000328365.1 Capitella teleta
TATTCGTGTCTTTTAACACACGAAATGTCTAATAAATTTGACTTAAGAGATTAGATGAAATATATAAAACCATGCAAACACTGGCGTTACGCCTGAAACTCCTCAACCAATATACAATGTTCATTGATTATAATAATCTGTTAATCTAGTAAATAATAAATTCAATAACAAGGTCAATTCTTTCTTTATAATATGTTATTAGCAAACTGCTGAGCAGTTAATTGCTGCATTCAATCATTCCCCCAATCTTCATGCGCCTGAGTCAGGCCGACTGGTCCGAACTTGGTTCTGCTCCGTTGCAGTCGACTGCTCACATTTCACGAATCTTTTAAAGTAGGTTTTCGCTTAGACGCCAGCTGTAGAAGCTTCAGAGATGGAGGACAAATAAAAACATGGACACACGGAATAACAACTTCCTCCTCTTGTGCTGTGTCGTAACAGTTATTCTCGGTCAATCAACTCCGTCTTCAGGTCAGTGCAAATGGAGATGGGCGAGTGGCTTGCTCACCCCCCATACCTGACCCACATTACTCACTTCCGCCTTCTCTGAGAATTCATGACGTCAGAGGTCACGTCGGGTTTCGTCAAAGAGGAAAACATGTAAAAATGATGTAAAACTGCTTTGAATGTTGTATTGTGTGGATTTATATAATCAATACACACTATTTTTTGTGGTATAAATATAGGACCAGTTAATGTAATTGGAAACCTTTAGCTTTGAATTCTTAGATATATCCTGGTTCATATAGCTATAAGCCTGCCATGAGTGCTGACGGAATTTTCCAAACCACCAACCTCAAGAGTTCTTGGTTTGCAGTAAGATAGTTTAACGTTCAGCACAAACTTCTCTAAAAGGAAGTAATTATATTGGAGTTTGAGTACATAACTATACAAGGCTGTATACACTATTATATACAGTGTACGTGTACATAAATATAGTTGTGTCTACGTGAATAATGTAATAATTACTGAGCCTTAATTATAATGCAAACTCTACACTAATTAATGCTAATTAATTGCTATATCAACCACTTTGGGATATGGATCCTTATAACAATACAATTATTATATCTCTATGCAGCTTCGTGTGTGTTTGGCCAAGACTGCCTCTTCCCATGCAGATGCAACTCTGGAGAATGTAATCAAGACACGGGGCAATGCGATGGTTCAAAATGTGGGGATGGATATCCGCGACCAACAGACGAAGAAGGTCGCTTCAACTGGGGGGGCCCTGGATGCCAAATAGGTCAGAACCACTTCGATACATATGTTCAATCTACATTACATGCCTAACATATAATTATTATTACCCAGGAAATGTCGCTTATAACAAATCAACGGATCAGACTGGTGATTGGAATGGATACTCATCAGACAACGGAGTGGATGGACATCTGAGCGTTTCTGGAAGTAACCCAAATAATCATTGTGCTCATCCAGACAATGATAATGAAAAGGCGGCATGGTTCTATGTAGATCTGGGCAGTGTGCACAAAATATTTAACGTCACCGTGTTCAACGTCTTGGATGATTCGGGTAGGGAGGGCATCATGAACTCATGTTCAATAGCACAGCATGAATGTCTTTGTTTGTTTGTTTGTTTGTTTGTTTTTCTTCATGTTTGTAGTATTATTTACAATGTTATACTGAGTACATGTAGATAAATGGATATATTTTATGAAATCTGAGTAAGATCGCTTAACGTTATTAACAAATTTCTATAAAATCGAGTATTTATTGGAGTTTGATTACATAACTATACAAGGCAATATAAACTATTATACAGTGTACGTGTACATAAATATGGTTGTGTCTACGTTATTAATTTAACAATTACCGAGCATTAATTGTAGTGTAGACTGTACATGATGTAATATATATAGTATTACTTTGATTAAAATATAATGTAATTATGAAATTACTCTTGAAATGAATATGCGCATAAATAGATTGGAACGAAGACATAGTTATTTCTTATTCACTTTCATTCATTACAGGAGCCAAAAGAATGACGGAGTTTTCCATCAGAGTGGGCAACACATCGAACATCAATCAACACACGCGATGTGCATATCGTAGCGAAATTGTTCAAAGGGGAGGCAGCGTTACTTTGGGCTGCGATGAAATAGCCCGCTACGTCAGTTTTCTAAGAGTAGGTGGTGACAATATTGACCTGGTCACCATTTGTGAGTTTGTGGTCATCGGTCACCCTCAGCGCACAGGTGGTAAGCATCCAAGAGGTTCTTCTCCCTGTTATTTTGCATTGATATTAAAATGTGAAAGTAGAGGTGACCTTGAATTGTTTCCATTTTAGATTGTCCAGCAGGAAAAACAGGAAACTTCTGCCTTGAAGGTGGGTTAAAGGAGTCTCTGAAATTATTCTTTGTTTCAATTTTGCATTTATAAAGACTGTGAAAATGGCTCATATGGAACAAACTGCTCAGAGAAATGTGGTCAGTGCAAAAATGGTCTCTGTCAACCAAAAGACGGCAAATGTTCAGATGGCTGCCAGTTGAGGTTCACAGGCGACCTCTGCAAGGAGGAACTGCGTGAGTATCTGTTGAATTTGTTTATGTTGTATTACTATCATCGTTGTTAAGACCCGTGATACCATATGGATCGACACACAATACGTGTATGCATGCACTGCCTGTTACTTATTCTGCTTCAATGCGCTTCAGTTGCCCCCAGTTCCACCTCGAAGATAACAGCTGCAGATAAAACATGGTAGCATCGTACACGTACTTGCAGATCATTGTGATGACTTTCAAACTCACTACAACGTGTGTGTTATATACTTCAGTACAGATATATTCGATTGATCTAATTTGCCATATCACGGACACCCCATTGGCATTTATAATTTATGTTAATTTATGCGCGAAGGTCATTTTGAACAAAAGTGAAATTAAATATCTTAGAGCTTTAAGGTGTTAGGTGATATTTCGCTGCATGATTCTAAGCATGTAGACTTCCGTGGAATGATGAAAATATGCCAGGATTTATGTAGGCCTAATCACCACAGTGAGGTATAACTTTACTTATGAATTAATAATTTCAAAGCTCTTGTGTGTCAGTTAATTCTATAATTTTATATGGCTATTCTTGGCATTATTCCACTATTCCAAGAAAAAAAAATCGTATCTCCCACTCCCAAGACCATAAGTAGTTCAGTTTCAACTGTCAATGACAAAAGTGTCGATTCCAATTAACCAAGTGAGTGCGATATGCTTATCTGCTGCTTCTTTTCTGTGTACATAATTTTATGAACCCTATATCGACGTAATATCAACCATTTTGCATCATTTCCAAAATCTCTATTTTTTCGCAGATTCCAGCCCCACTGGCATGATTGCTGGTGTAGTAGTCGCCGTTGTGGTCGTCATTGTACTCGCTGTAGTTATTGGAATTATATACACAAGGTTTGCATGTCGCACTTCTGTGCACATTTATGTTTTCAAATACGTGCAATTTCTGATGCAGGAGGAACAAGACAGGCTTCTTCAAATCTAATGATTCACCAGAAACCAAAGCAAAGTACAAAAAGGCAAAGGGAAAGCCCACCATCGACGTCCTTTGGCCTGGTTGGTTCTGTGCTTTGATGATGTTAAGTCATGAGTTATGTCTCTCAATCTGTAGACGACAAAGATTCCGAAGCAGGAGATGGACACATCAACCCAGCAGTAGAACCAGTGTTCGAAGCAAAGGACGTGGAGAGGGAGGAAGACTTCAAAGGAACCCTCTTGACTCCAGATGAGCTGGAGGCCTACGTCATCAAAAAGAAGAGTACCGCACTTGGATTTAAGACTGAATTCATGGTAAGCATCCTTCTTAGATAGGATTTAAGCAATTCCCTGAAATATATCATCCAACTTTTGTTTTGGATGATAATCTAATTGATTTTTTTTTTCCTCAGAAACTTCCAAATGAAAAATACGCCGAATCTGAAGCTGGCTCAAAACCAGAGAACAAAGTCAAGAATCGATTTGGCAACATTAAACCTTGTGAGTTGAGGTGACCTTTGACCTCGTGACCCCTAACAATTGACCTCTCTGCAGTTGATGCCACTCGCGTGACCCTCAAATCAGACGACATGTCAAAATCGGATTACATCAATGCCAATTACATCTCTGTAAATTTCGAGAATTCCTTCACTTTAAAAATCACAAAGCATTTATTTACAGGGTTACAAAGACATCCATAACCACTACATCGCCACACAGGGTGAGTTCACCATTGTCTTGCAGTATAAAATATGAGGTCTATTCCAAGGCCCAAAACCCTCTTCTTTGATCGATTTCTGGAGACTTATTTGGCAAAAGGATGTCAACAGAGTTGTCATGGTTACTCGTCTTTCTGAGATGGGAAAGGTGGGTGTTTTCATCGATAATTGTTATCAGTCCATTGTTTTATACGCTTTAATTTTCCCAGAAAAAGTGTGAAGAGTATTGGCCTCAGGATGTAGGGTCTACGAAGGCAGTGGGAAATCTCACTGTGCTGCATATCCTGGAGGAAGAGTACGGCGATTATGCTTATAGGAAGTTCCGAGTCACCTGTAAGGTATGTTATCCAATGTCCATTCTACGTGCGTACATTCACAGAAATCCGTACAATCATCATACTCTGCAATCCACGGATTGCAGAGTATGATGTATTTAGCTACCATACCAAAAGCATAACACAAAACAAATATGTGTGTATATGCTTTTTTAAAGTAAAGATGAAATCAATGGCCTGAATGTATTGCCAACCACCAAAATTAATGACAATTTTGAATTCACGTTGTGGCTCATTATCGTGGCAGGAAGAAGAACGGGAAGTGCACCATTTCCATTTCCTGTCGTGGATCGACAAAAGCCGACCAGACAACACATTCCGTCTGCTGGCATTCTTGCGTCGTGTTCGAAGCTTCGACTCCGAGGCACTTGGTCCACTCGTAGTGCATTGCAGGTGAGTGGAATGAGCGCTTACCCACGAAAATATTGCAGCTGTCCACGTGTGCAGTGCTGGAGTGGGTCGCACGGGCACCCTGATCGCCTTGGACTATCTTATGGAGCAGGCCAAAGCTGAGCAGAAGGTCGATGTCTTCAGCTGTGTGCAGAAATTGCGAGAACAGAGGATGCATATGGTCCAATTGGTGGTGCGTTCAGTATGCTAGATTGTCAGCTGCGTCGAATAACCATCTTCCAGGAGCAATATGTGTTTGTGTACGATGCATTACTGGAAGCTTTGAAGAGCGGCGACACCGTCATCCCTTGTGCAACATTTCCTCACACTTTGGAAGATCTCAAGAGATCCGACTCTGCAGCACACCAACAAATGCGCAAGGAATTCGAGGTGATTTTTCATTGGTAGCAAGTTGGTTTGATCTATATTGAAAAAAATGTATCTTCAGCTTATCCGGGACTACAAGGAAGCCATTGATTTGTCAAAAGTTGACGGTGGAACAGCTACGAACAAAGCCAAAAATCGGTATCAGGATATCGTCCCAAGTGAGTTGCAAGCAATTCCCGAGTGATCTATAACTTCACGCTGTGTCTTTTCTGTTTTAGTGGATTTGTTCCGACCACATTTGGATTTAAGTTTCTGTGAGAACGATTACATCAATGCCGTCTTTGTTGATGTAGGGATTTATTGATGTTGATGTGGAAAGAAGTGCTTTCATTTGTTAATATTGCAGGGATACAAGTCTCGAGATGCATATCTACTGACACAAATGCCTCTGCCAGAAACTGTGTCGGACTTCCTACACATGACATACAATTTATATGAAATGCGATCGAATGCGATCGTCATGCTGAATGAGCTGGACGAGGATGACTTGGTGAGACACACTGCTTCACTTTCTCAATCGCATCGGTGTAAATTGACAGACATGTGCCACGTATTGGCCGACTGAAGTTGATTCTCCTGTTAAAATTGGAGGTTTGACTGTGAGTCTTGTGAGTGAAGACAAAGAGCAACACCCAAACATCATCATCAGAGACCTCGACATTTCCACATCTGAGGTATGTGTTCCCAATATGTGAATCGATCCGCGCTTTGCGTTCTAGGTAAAAGAGTGTAATGTCAAGTAAACAGAAAATCGGGTTTCTTCATTGTGAACGATATAGGCTCACGCTGTTAAATCGCTGTGATCTCTACAATACTTCTATAGTCTTCAAGTCAGCCTGTTGACAATGATATGCATCCAGCATAATGAACTAACCCAGAAGAGGACGTCTTTATTATATATGCACCCGCATTTTAGAGTACGTCAGTACGACAACATGGAATCGGGTGAAATCAAATAGCATATTTGCTGATGTAATCATGGTAGCCATCCATAACGTTGGCCACATTCATCCATGCCTATGGCCTGTTGTTGTGACGACGGAATGCAGTTAGTGCAAAGAACTATAAAAGCCCAAGTACTGGATTTATTACATCACTCAAAGATCATCTTTGTCATGTTTCCTGAGAGAGTATATATAGCGTATTGTCTTGGTTATAAGCGCAGTGCGCTAATGCAGAGGCTGAGAGCATGTCAGTTTCACTCTATGTAGACGCGCATTCCAAAAAAATCCCTTATAAACCAGGGGAAGCGTGTCGGCGCATGACCCATATTTAAGTAATTAATGCTTAAAACAACAGGCTGCATAGCCAGAAGAACCGCATGGCGTCAATTCAATTAAATATAGGCCTACTGAATGCTTGGTACATTTATTCTGTTTACAGCATTTGAGATTGAGTGACACCAGCCATTAATACCGTAGCTCATAAGATGCGACCTACATAATATAGTTGTGCGTGGTCATGCATGGCTGTGTATGCTCTGATTTAAGACTGCGCATGGATTACGTTCTCTTGCACTGCTTTTTGATTTAAAGGGAGGGAGAACTGGTTAAAAATGGACTTTGAGTCGTTATTTGATGCACCAAAAATGATTCCTATGCCTGGCTCACACAAGGAATATCATCGCTAACGATTTCGCGGGAGATATATTGCTAATTAGGCGTGACGTCAGGAGCTGTGATGAAACACCGAGTTCCACATCTTTTACAATGGGCCTCGTCATATCAGCGTGTCCTGCGACTAAACCCCTGGATATTTTTTCATTTTCTTTTCGGAAATAGATAGAATAATCATTTTGCCACCAGTCAGGCGCAAAAAAAAAAAATTTTTTCGCTATTGTTTTTATTTTAACAAGCGATTTTCTGGGACACCTACCATGTTTCTCATCCTGAAACAGTGAAAGGGTCAGCCAGAGTGCACCACGCATGCGCTTTCGTTTCGTAAACAACAAAGATATGTCCTTTTATGGCGAAGATGATCTGCTCTGATTGGCTGAAATCGATAGCTTCACGAGGGAAACCAGGCAGGCATATGGTGTTTTTGGCACGGAATGCTATCAATTGGTGCTATGAGTCAATAGAACATCACTTAAAATTCAGTTCCCCATCCCTTTAAGGTTCATCTATAGATCGTTTTAAGCAGCCTCATAAAGTCTAAGTCATTGTTTGTACATTTCCAAAGCATGGTTGCTGATAGTATACAATGTTGTGCATTGTGTCTTATGGGCTTATAATCTTCACTCATGTAGTTGAGGAAAAAATGCTCACGCTGATAAGGAGTTCGACTCCTGAAATCGATGAGCAGCGAGCTGTCTGTGTATGACATTCCTTTTGTAATTTTTCAAGTCAAAACAACTTGTTCAAAACTGAGATTGCTGACACTGCCTGTAATAGATAAAGTGAGATGTCATCACAGAGCTTGCTGCTATAAATACCTTGGCGCTAGTGGAGTGTACATAAATTCATCAATTTCTAGTTTGAAAAAGGTCGGATGCGCGTTTGATTAGGAGGATGCTTACAACCAAGACAATATACGGTAGTCAATTTGGCCTCGTCTCTTGTTTCAAATTATTTTGCATATAGCCTATTCCTGATTATATACTGTCCTTTCCAATAAATTGATTATAGATTTGAACCTTAAAAGGATAAAAAGGGTGCTCTTATGAATCTATGGTTGAATTTAAAATCACAGGTGTGCTTCTCAATTGGGCATGCTGGAAGAGTTTGAACTCGACCCTTGACCGGCGCTGAAGGTCGCGCATCCGCATAAATTCGTCTATTGAATCATTCATTCAATTAATTTACATTTTGGCCTTAAGGGTGTGGATGAACAACCGCACAGGGTCCGCCAGTTCCAGCTGACCAACTGTTGGTCGAAGGGCTCATTGTTCCCTAAAGAGATAGGGGTTTTGCTGGATCTCATGGAGTTGGTGACCAGATGGCAGCAGCAGTCGGAGGTCACCCCTGTCACTGTTCACTGCTTGTGAGTTCCAACAGCCCTGCACAATATCCTTATCCATGAATGTTTGCAAACAGGAACGGCGTTGAGCGATCTGCAATGTTTGCCATGGCGAGCTATTTAGTGGACATGCTGAAAGTAGAACAGATTGTTGATGTCTATTTGGCGTGTCGGTTCATCACCAGCAAATGTCCCCTGGCGCTTCCTTCGTTGGTAAGGTCACATGCTTGAAATTATCTGTATTCTGAACTTTTTATTTCAAACAGGAGCAGTACCAATTCCTCTTTGAGCTTGCTGGCTCGTTCATGTCAAACTTTGAAACTTATGCTAACTTTAAATAAACCAAACTGCTAACTTTAACGCTGTGTACCTGCTTTGCTCGATGACTCAACTATGTAGTGTGCAAGTACTTGCATTATATGAAATTCTACTTGACGCCACAGTTGAAATATTTTTGTATGGGTTTTCACTAAACCCATTTTTAAAAGAGGCAGTCATCTCACCAAACATTTTATTCCGCTGTGCCTCGATCTGGTATGCATTTGTTAAAATTGTTAAATGCAATGTACCTGATTACATGAACCTATTATTTTGTGTTAATAAATTAAATTTCTACATGGATTTTTTTCTCCTTTTTATTTTCATCGCCACTGGCTGTTGCTTTATTTGAGTCATTTGACCATGATCGCGGCATTCAGTCCCTTATTACATGTAGTGTTAAGATTTTCCTATTATGGTGAATATTGTGCCCCAGTGTGCCTTCGTCCATATCAGGCACTATAATAACCTAATAGGTTTCGTTTGGTGTTTTTGCAGTAATTTCTTGAGCTGACAGAAAGACATGCATCAGTCTCCTGGTATTAATGTGTTAATCTGTTAATCTGTTAATCTCTGTTAATCTCTGAGCAAAATCGTCCCAAGTTTGCCAACCCTATGAGTATACTCATAATTTAAGTAATATTTAATTTTACGAGCACACCCAAGAATCAGCATTTGCTCTGTGTGCTCTCTGCTCACTATGCGCATGATATGCATAATCACATCCAATGCTTATTTCCACCAAAGAGAAGAAGTTGGTAGTCGGTAGTAATGAGTCATTGTGTTGTGTCGATATTAACCTTTTCCTTTCTTTATTTCTTGTAGAAAATCATACATATACGTGCATTCGAAATAAAGGCTTCGAACGGTCACCTGCGTGGATTTCATAAGGCCTATGTATATATACTAGTTTGGTCTATTCTGTATTATCTGAAATAAACAAACGATAATTGTTTCTTTCTCAGAAAAAACAAAAAAAGTGGAAACAACGTAGAAGATAAGAAATTAATAAGATAAGTGTGTGCGTTTCGACATCACCTTCCTAAGTACTAAGCATTTCCAAAAAATATCATACAAATTCAGTTCAAATTTCCTCTTAAAGGGATGGGGAACTAAATTTTAAGTGATGTTCTATTGACCCATAGCACCAATTGATAGCATTCCGTGCCAAAAACACCATGCCTGGATGCAAGTGTAAGGAAATAATGCATTCCGAATATCTTGGGTTAGCATTGCGCCAATGGAAGAATGGCTTCCATTGCAAAGTATAGGAGGCAAACGTCAACTGAGGGCTTGCCGTGATTGGTCCCGTTCCCCTCGTGAAACTATCGATTTCAGCCAATCAGAGCAGATCATCTTCGCCATATAAGGACATGTTTGTTGTTTACGAAACGAAAGCGCATGCGTGGTGCACTCTGGCTGACCTTTTTACTGTTTCAG
Source organism: Capitella teleta (assembly GCA_000328365.1). Taxonomy (NCBI): domain Eukaryota; kingdom Metazoa; phylum Annelida; class Polychaeta; family Capitellidae; genus Capitella; species Capitella teleta. The sequence goes on from KB311324.1 coordinate 75,353, forward strand.
GATGAGAAACCATGGTAGGTGTCCTAGAAAATCGCTTGTTAAAATAAAAACAATAGCGAAAAAAAAAAAAATCGCGCCTGACTGGTGGGAAAATGATTATTCTATTTATTTCCGAAAAGAAAATAAAAAAATATCCAGGGATTTAGTCGCAGGACACGCTGATATGACGAGGCCCATTGTAAAAGATGGGGAACTCGGTGTTTCATCACAGCTCCTGACGTCACGCCTTGTTAGCAATATATCTCCCGCAAAATCGTTAGCGATGATATTCCTTGTGTGGGCCAGGCATAGGAATCATTTTTGGTGCATCAAATAACGACTCAAAGTCCATTTTTAACCAGTTCTCCCTCCCTTTAAGGCTAGCGTTACCATGATACATGCTAAGCATATTGAGGATCTACATAACAATACAAATAAATATTCCGAGTGGAAAAAAAGGTTTGTGCTGTGAAAAGTGCTCAAAAGGAGCTCCAAACATTATCGCGGAGGAGTTGACATTTGGCGATGACGTACTAGGGGGTACAATCTGCTGAGCATCAGAAGAGAGAATGCATGCAAATCCCTATCTTTTGCCGCTTGAGGGAGCTAACTTATGATTACAAACCAGGTTTTTCTGTGAAAGCGCGGGCTAAATCCAGAAAAAAATGTTCCGTATGTGGTTAGAGTAGCCTCTTGTCATGTATTTCAGGCCTTTTACCGGGTCATTTTATGTCAAATATTCCCAGAAATATCGCATTATCAATGTCACCTCAGAGCGCGCAGTCGTCGCTAAGCGCAGAGCAGCTCGAAGCTTTGAGGTGTGAACAAGCATGCACGCACAGTGGCGTTATCGCCAAATCTGCAGCATCAAATCAAAATACTTCTGAATATGTCAATAGATTTCACAACGTTCCATACAATTATTTCGAACACGATTTTTCCTTTTCGTATAACAAAATTTTACAAGAAAACTATACAGCGTCTTCGATTTTTCAACGCATTTCGGTGATCTACACGTACCGACTGCACATCAGTTATTAGCTTCGCTTTTATGAGCATTAATTGGTGCGATCATGCCAAATATTAGCTGATATAAACCACCACGTAATTGATTAACGTATGCGTCATTCCAGAGAAATTAATCTTTATTTTTGAGCACATAAAGATGATGAGCCCGTCAGAAGTAAGCGTAATCGAATACCGGTGCTTTGGGGAACGATAATAAGTTTGAGAGAAGAAAATAGGCCGACCACTTGTAAAATAAATGATGCATCAATGTCTGGTGTTATATTATGTACAAAGGTTTTATCTTCGCTGCAAAAACAAAATTTGTTTACATAAATTCATAAACTCCGTTATAGGCGAGACGCACAGCTCAGAATTCCGTGCAAATCGAGCGAGCAACAGCGAACAGCGCACACACACCCCCAGCATGTCGCTTGATGGAATTGATGCACATAAATTATAAATACAATTTTCAGCTAGTGCACGCACCATGGAATACTGGAATACAATTCAATCAAATAACGAGCTTCATTTAGTTCGATTCAATATTATGCTATAATGGTAGGTTGGATGTTTCGTTACCCGATAACGGCGGAATGTACAACACTGGGGATATTTTTGCGCTTGAAAAGTGTAGTCACAATAGTGCTATTTCTCGGACACCCCAATATGAATGGATGGCGTTATATTTTTGTTTGCTTGTGGTAATAATCATGATACAGTCTAATATAACATGTCACTATGGTGACGCAAACTACGTAATTATAACGTAGTATTATAATTACTGTATATAATTGCACGCACTCCAAAATAAAATTCAGGTGGTTAGTTTTACATTAGCTGCAATTTAAACTATAGTCTTCAAAACATTTGTCAATTAAGTCATTCGAATAGAGGCACTAAGTACTAAGATTCATTGTGCCCGATTCTCCCGGTATCCTCCGTATCGTTGCCGCCGCCGATGCTGCGTGCCTCCTCTTCTCCGCTCCAACTCTGCTCGCGTGCACTCTCGCTTCCCTGCCTTCTCCCTCCTTCATTGTCACTGACATCGGGTTCAAACATGTATGGTTCGATCCCCAGATGATCCGTGCAACCATATTCGAGTTCATCCTCACTCTCGTTTTCTATATAGGCGTCCATATATGGCAATATGTAAAGAGAACTGCTGTCGCGCAAATCGATCAGCATGTAAATCCCTATGCTGCTCGCTGCGAGAAAATATTTCTGCTACCCCCAGTGACGTCACGATGAGCTCATGAATATTTATGAGCTCGCAATTGGACGTCGTTTACGCCGCGTAATATAACAACATTGTATTACATGTATTCATTTCCACCCATTCAAGAATGGTAGCTTCGTAGATATAATTATGGTGTAAATATTCACTCCATAAACGGATTAAACGGTTGCTTTGGGAAATATATAGAGACATCAGGTAGCCTCAAATTCGTCACTTGACCATGCTATTTTTGTAAAAAATTTCCTCGGGAGGGGGACAAAATTTTTCTTGTTTGTATTGTTGTGTAGATCCTCATTATGCTTACCACGTATCATGTTAACGCTAGCCCTTTAACATGGAATAGATAAAGACTACTTTGGCCCACCCTGTATAAAGGTATCTACCAAGTTTCAACTTAACCAGATCGAGGGCGAGACATACTAGCTACACAATAAAAAATCATCCATTTCACATGAAAGAAAAACAATGAATTCAAATTTTAGTAGATTTATTTCAAACCTTGACTATTAACCTGAAGCCAATGAAAATGGCCAAGTCAAAGAAAAAAAATTACAGAGATGATTAAAGTATTTACGTGAATAATGAAAACTTTCCATGTAATGAGATTGATGCAGTCTGAACCTGACAAAAGTATGCTGTGGAAAACAAAAGGAAAAAATCAAACAGTACAGCAATACACACGGACTGCTTACCAATTCTAGTCGATGTCCGGTTGATCAGGGACACCAGCGCTGCTGGAGGGGGCGGAGTCACCAGATGGGGGAGGGGGTCCTCCAAAGCCCCCCATTCCTCCCATGCCGCCAGCTCCAGCTCCTCCTCCAAATTTGGACTGGAGTTTCTGGATGAGCGCCTGCACTTTGGGATTGTTCTGGTATTTCGTGAGGTTGGCAGGATTGCTGCTGATGTCCTGGAAGGCGGTGGCAACCTCAGGATCCTGATGTGGATTTAAAGAAGAGTGATATGGGAATCCTCATTTTGGAAATGGTCAGGTTTACAAACCTGGAAAGCTGTTAGGATGTCAGGATCTGAGAGGAGAGCAGAGAAGTCTGGCATACCGCCAGCTCCACCACCTGGCATGCCGCCCATGCCTCCTGGCATACCGCCCATGCCTCCTGGCATACCGCCCATGCCTCCTGGCATACCACCCATGCCTCCAGGCATACCACCCATGCCTCCAGGCATACCACCCATGCCTCCTGGAAATCCACCTGGCATACCACCAGGGAACCCTGAGGAATGATTCATGGATTAAAAGCCACTTTAATCTGTGGCTGTGAGAGAAAACTCACCTCCAAATCCTTGGCTTTCACGTTCTGCTTCTTCTTGCTGTGAAAGAGAGAAAAACGTGAGATCAGAGATTCTCCTCACTCGTATATCCGTATATTCCTTACCCTCCTCTTTTCAGCCTCCTCTTTTGCTTTGCGGATGCGCTCTTTCCTCTCCTTCAACTCCCTTTCGGTCTTTTTCCTCTCCTGTTTTCGTCTGTGATCTTGCAATTTCTTGGCCTGAAACAGAAAGATTGAAAATAGTTCAGGTCAGGTCAAATGATTCAAGTCCTTTTATATCAGGACTCTGAAAAACAACGGGATTGCCCTCGAAGCAGAGATGAAATAATGAATTGTGATAGGTAGATAACAATTACAAAGGTTTAGTTAGACATGTAAATAGCGTATCTGTCAGTGCGTTATGATATCGTGCGAGTGCGTTATGGTTCAACACAGATTGACTCAATAGTCAATTTGAGTTGGATGTAATGATTTTCGAGAAATAAGTGAAAGAAGTTGGTCATGGCCCGGCGGAAACCAAGTGCGGTCCATTTGTACTTGTTCGTGATTATAGTCCACTTAATTGAACTGATTCACTCCGGTGAGTTGCGATTTCAGAAGACAATAGTTAATACGTGTAAATATGTCGAGTCACGATTTCCATATGATACTCATACTGGACTGTCACTGACTCAGAGTCACTGAACACGAGAAATGAACTCATAACCACGATGATGATGACCGTGACGAACTCATCAACTGACGATGCATTCTGCATTGATGATTGAAAATTGAAACAGAAAGCTAGCTGACATACTACAGCGAGACAACATGGATGCTCAAACACTACCCCTGATACATATATGTGCTAACAGAAAGCCAGCTCCTCAAGCAGTACTGCAGTAACATTAGCATAGCCTATATAGACCTTGTGCCACGTCGTTATCTGGTTATGTCACAATGTGCGTACTGAGTATATCACTGTATGTCGCTCTGTTACCTTTGTTGAGCTAACAGAAAGCAATCGAAGCATGAATGCATCACCTTACACTCACTACTGCTCATTCAGTATGATTCACTCATGGCTGCGATTGCGGATGATGGCCTATTCGGGTTATTGCCATTATCTGCTTGGAGTTTTTAATTAATCACAGGCATTCAGTACAGTACTGAATGTCTAAAACTCAACTGAAACTAGACAGTTAACAAGTCACATTAAAAATTTGCATTGCGATCAGATTTATATTGGCGCTGACCGGGGATTATACTCATAAGTATGGTCATAAGAGTGCTAGATAATGAATGAAACAATGAATCCTGAGAAATCAATCAACTTTTTCAGCTGAACAGGATCACAATGACAGCAAAAGCACGACCTCTCACAGGGACACGTCTCACATCTGGGCAACTCTCAGCGCTCGCAATGCATTCAGTCCCACATTTGGTGAGAGACTATTAACAAAATCCTGACATCTCTGAATATGTGAATAAATATATATATTTCTGTTGTTGCGGTAGACGAGAACAAGGCTATCTCAGAGGGACTTCAAAAACTGACAAAAATTTATCACGATGCCATCCGACCCATGGAAGATCTGTATCATTATTCGGATTTTGATGACCACACCATCACAGGTAAGTAACAATGTTAATTGGATAATTAAGTTTAATTAACCAGCATCCTACATCCCTACAGATGGTTACATCAAAGCCAAGCCAATGGTTCTCTTTGTTGGACCATGGAGTACTGGGAAATCAACGATTATTAACTACTTTGCTCAGATCGACAACCCTCAACACTATCTCCATTCCAGTATGTCACCTGCATTTTACAGCTAAGAAAATCATGCACATGCCACTGCTTCGTGGTGGGGCGTCACAAATGCCTCAGCTTATACTTTGTACACACACTAAGTTATCAGTTGAACAATTAAAAATATAACCAGAGAATAGGTTTATTCCATTAATCATTTATTTATTGCTTCATCAGGTGCAGAACCAACAACATCAGACTTCACAGTGGTCACCAATGGACCTTACTACAAAACCATCGATGGCCTAGTGCTGGCAACGGACCCTGAACAGCAGTTCTCAGATCTGGAGAAATTTGGCCAGGTACAAGAGGAAAAATATCTCTACTCTCGATAGATACGGAAGTTTTGTTCTATTCTTTGCCAGGGCTTCCTGGAGAAATTCAAAGGAGTTGAAATGAAATATCCAATTCTTGATTTGGTCACATTCGTTGACACTCCAGGTATCATAGAGAATCGAAAGCAGCAAGAGAGGGGCTACCCCTTCAACAAAGTGATGCAGTGGTTCATTGAGAAAGCATCTCTCATCTGCGTGGTGTTTGATCCATCAAAACTGGACGTTGGACATGAACTGGAGAGCCTCTTCTTTCAACTCAAAGGCAGCGAATCCAAGATACGCATCATCCTCAACAAAGGAGACTCCATTCGCACCCAGGAGCTGATGCGTGTCTACGGGGCGCTCTTCTGGAACCTACAGCCGTTAATTAACCTCATTGAGCCCCCACGAGTGTACACCGGTTCCTTCTGGTGGTACGCCTACAAGAAAGACACCAACGCTGCTCTGTTCCACCAGGAGGAAGTCTCTCTCTTACAAGACATTCACCAAGTTATTGCTAACCAAGTGGAAAACAAAGTGGCATTCATTCGGCAGCATGCATACCTGGTACGCATCCACGCCCTCCTAGTTGATCGCTACGTACAGGAATATAAAGATCTTAAATCTGTTTTCCGAGACAACAGTGATTTGATTCACGATATCGTGGGGAATCCTGAGAAATTTCGCATTTACCAAACAGTGTTGACTGACCCATATATCAGCAGGTTCGACCTGCCTTCCACAGAGAAATATGAACGGTTCTTCCATCACCACGCTCTGAACACATTTGAACTGAACAAGTACTACTGCACTCTGTTAGCTGGATGTCCCATGGATGTCCTGTTGGAGGCCATCAACCGCCTCTTGCCCTCATTGCTCAAGGAATTCAAGACGGACATGAAGGAACTTTCTGTTTGCACAGTGGATGGGTGTGAACAACCAGAATTCTGAATTCTGCTAAATACTATTTATAAATAAAAAAGTTTTTTCCACAGCTTGGCATTGCCAGTTTGACCTACCTTGCAAGTTGCAACAAGATAGGTTCATACATATTGTTACCGGTTTTGTACTGAAATTGTCTATTTTTTCTATAATTGATGCATAATTAAAAATCCAAGGGCCATCTGTGCAGGATCCATTTCAACCTGCAAATTTGTTAATCATTTCTGTTTTTTGTTTTTTTTTCACCCCAACAAAAATGCTTCCTTGTTTTATTAGAAAAGTGTTTAATATCTGGCTCCGTTGAAATCTAGACAAGCAGCTCAATGCAGCAAATCCTGTTCTTGCTCTATTCTCCTATCAGATATCAGGTTAAAATCTGAGCATTTTGAAAAGCATGGAATTTAGTTCAACTTCCTCAGAGCTGGTTTGACTAGAGCTCACAGCAAAGAATTGCACAGACAAAAAATTTTGGACCACAGATCAATCAGTGATGCCAGGCCAGAATTCCGTTTGCTTGAGAAAGGTTATTTACAAGTTATAACAGAATATCAAAGGCTTCGAAGTAGCTGAATCAATCGTTTGCCACTGAAACGTCCTCTTAATTGATCACCACAAGTTGTAACAACCTGCCTCAATCAGATGGAAATTTTGAATCCTTTAAAAGTAAATTAGCCTCAAATAAAACTTCAGAGCACCTTTAGAAAAACCCAGACATTAAATTTTGCAATGGAGGTGAGAGTACCCCCTCTCACACTAAAAGGGCTCTGAATATTTTGGGGCATAGAAATAAAAAGTGGGGTTTAGGGAAATGTTAGGACATTTGTGTATGACCCCATAGCATTCTCCCATCGACATCCTCTTCATGTGCTGTAACTTTGTACATTGTGGAATCCATTGAGAGGTTCATAAGGGTTATAAGTGCAAAAAAGAAGATTGTAGTTTCTGATCTGCTCGGGTGTAGAGTCTAGGTGGGGCTGTCCTTTGTTTAATGGTGATGTAAAGTAGAATATTTAATTAATGTTTTGGGTGCTTCCTTTCCATAAAAAAATTATGACTGAAATTTTTAATAATAAATAAATGCAAATATTTTGTATAATTATTTTGAATTTTTGAATCGATTACAATCCTTGGTATATACATTTCTATTCTGATAGTTTGATATCCCTTAATTTTCCTATTATCATGAGATTTTTTGTCGTTATAATCTCCTAATTCCAAAATTTGCATATTATTGTTCATATTATATCAAAAATTCCTAATTTGCATATTATTATCTAAAAAATCCTTTATTTACATATTATGAGATTTTTTGCATATTACCATTCTAATTTATCTTATTGGTACCTATCGTTATAAAAAAAATCCCTTATTGACATTGGTTCATTTCCTTTATTGTTAATATTGCTCCATATTTATAAGTATTTTTTTGGGGGGTGGTATTTCATTGTTTTTTTGGCGTTGGGTGTCTGGGTAATTCTAAAGGTGTACCAAAACTTCCATTGGAATCATGACAACAATTCAATAATTTCATTTTTAAACAAGAAAAAACGAGAAGAAACAACAACTCACATTCGACTGCACTTCCTTCATCATAGCATTTGCGTCGTCATCGTAATCTAAGCGGCAAGTGGTGCTCAGGTCCTTGTAGGCCTCCTCCCAATGCCCAAGCATTCTGAACAAAAAACAAAACTGTCAACAAACAAAGCTGACAGAGGGCACCCTGATGACGTCACCTGTGAGCTCGCCCTCTCCACTTGAACGCCTGCGCTGAATCCGGATTCATCTGGATGGCTTTGTTGCAATCACGGATGGCCGCCATGGGTTTTTGCAGGCGGATGTAAGCACTGCAAATGAGATGGGTGAAGTGCGGGTGTCAGTGCTAATGGAAGGATCAATACTTCGCTCTTTTGGCGAACAGTACGGCAGATCCAGGGTTGCTTTTGATTGCCTCAGTAAACAGAGCCACTGCGTCTTCAAGGCGACCTATGAACCCATAACACATGATTAATTTAACTAAATACAGACATTCTTCCACACACCATCTCCCAAAGCCTCCATTGCTTCACTACGTTTAGCAGAGGCAGCATCCATCATTTCTTCCGTGACCTGAAAAATATTCAACTGTCACGAGTCTTGAGAAAAGCGGGTTGATTCCAACCTCGACTGAGTCATCGCCCATCTCTTGAGGGGCATCCGCTTCAGGTTCAATCACCCCCTCCATGTCAATATCTGCCAATAAATTTATCAATTATTAACCCAAACTTCAAAGAAAACAAACACACGCACCGACTTCACTCTCATCACTCTCTGGTTCAGGTTTCGCTTCAGGCGCTTCCTAGGTAACAGAAAGAAAAAAGTATAAGTAAAAGAACTGAATCACGAGACAATGATTTAACCTGTTTCTTGGGTTCTTCAGCTTTGGGTGCGTCCTCTTTCCTTTCGGTTGCTGGAGGAATAGTGGCACCCAGACTAAAAATGACGACAATGATTACATCCTGCCAATGTAATCTAGAGGCATCAACACAAACCTGACGAGATAATCTTTGTAGAATGATAGCTCCGGCATGTGCAGTACACCAGGGTTGGCTTTGCAGAGCCTGATGAATCCCTCAAGGAGCTCAATCTGCTGCTTGCTAACATTCATGATGACTCAAATCACCTGAAAAGAAGCAAATCAAACCATCAGGGCTCATTCACACCTAGAAGA
>KB311324.1:85685-109224 GCA_000328365.1 Capitella teleta
TCCTTATCGTTAATATACTAGACAAAACATACACGCAGCCAACAAACTGAAATGATTTACATATATGATATAGGTATTATGATATAGGTAAAATAATAAGTATTATAATAAGGTGTAAATAATTATGCTGGGGCTTGAAATATATAGAAATATATTCAAATGTGTACTATGGTATACATGTACATTTCATATATAATTAAATGGATATCCATCTGCATACTATTCATATAGTACAAACCTGGATAATACTGAGGATCCTTCACTCTTCGTCTTCAAACACTTCACACTGTAGTTGCAGGTGTAGGGCTGGCACAGATTCTCGGGCGAGGTCTGTAGATTTGGGCTCGCTGTAGTATGTCAGCTAGTGTAGGGCCTAGGTATAGCAGACTAATATAGCTGTCACAGTGATGTGCAGGCACTGATGCTTGAGAAGCTATATATTATTATGTGAATGATCATTTATAAATTTACCGATGAAAGGTTGTTGGCGAATTGTGGTGATATCGGTTTGAACAACTGACAACGACACATTTGCGTGTCATGATCTCTCAATCGGGAAAATCTTCGAACGTCGATTGATCAACAGAACCAGACGCCGGAAGTGTTGGATGGAAAAGTGCGTTATGATATCATCATCAGAACACACTTTTTACGCGCGCAATACGGTAATACGCAAACCAATCAGAAATGCGGAATAGGTAGTCTACCGTAAACCTACTCAAACTCTGTAAAAGTACAGTGCCACTTCCTTTTGCTTGCTACTTCCGATAGTCTCAGCGCCGTTGACATACATTGGCCAATAGGAATAGTCCATCTATAGAGTCCATATCATTGGAATTACTAATTCACAATTTTTATTATGACTATTTGAACACAAAATGGCTGAGATAGCCTTTGTGATTTGTCATGTTAAAATGATCATGTTTCAAGTTTTATATGCACCTTCATATGGTTATGTTGGTTAATTCTACTGGAAATAAGACAATATCAAACAACTTAAGACTAATTTCTAAGAGACAGTAGGTCTAGAGGTGTACGACTCGAGTAACTCAGTAGTCAGTGACCGCGTGAGCGTCAGTGCTTGTGTATCACTATCAGCTACTCGCTAGGGCTACTGAGCTAGCATCATGGCACGGTCAGGCGCCGGCTTCACATGTTGTCTGGCAAATCCAGGTAAATAAAAGATGATTAAATGAACAAGTAAATAAAGTACATAATGCAAAGTAATAATGACGCATTTTAGGTGAATGACACTTACTGATAAATAAGTTACCGCAAAGCAAACGTGAGATATTATGCAGTGAAGTGCGAGGATAAAGAAGCTTCGAGCAAACACAGTTTGCAGCGACACCTAACGTGCTAGGATCTGATAAAGATTCTTTTATATTTGAGCGCTCTGGCGTGCGTTCGTTAATTTTGAGATAACTTCTGTCAAGAGTTGATGCCAGTCTGCCGGAATTATAATTCAGCAGTGACGTGCTCCCTGTAGCTTTGACTTCTCAATGTACTACATTTTTGACTACATGCAGCAGGTCACTTGCCGAGCAATCATTTGAAGCCTGACATTCATTGGAATATTTGATTGATACACGCCGATACGCCGTATCAATCAAATTGATTGACAATTGATTGACACCCGTATCATACGGGTGTCAATCAATTGTTTTACGATCACTTCTTATCTCGGCCTCATATATGACGCATTTCTTACATCATGTTGGAATTCCAGACTCTCTGCTTTTTTTTTTATGTTCCTCGGAAATCTATTCAACTTCGTGTAGCTTCTTTATGTTCAACGGTTAAACAGGGGAAATAACAAAGCTACGTTAGTACGTATGATCTTGTGAATAATGGCTCTAGTCTGCTTGACCTCCAAATTTCACGTCTATATCAGTATATGTTCTGTGGGTTAGGCTGAGAACTTTTCGAGCAACCCTCATAATATAAACACAGCCTTACTTCAAAGTCAAGGGGTAAAAGCCGTCAAAACTGAAGAGTCGGAATTATGTTCGGGAAGTTGATTCGTCGTCTAAACGGTATGTACACACCACTTACACGCGAAGTTGCAAGTCAGATACCCTGCTTAGCTTAAAAAGCTGCCATCTGTGAATCACAGGTTATACTTGTCGGAACAATATTGTTTTTCGTCGGCTAAGGCTATGCAGTGTGCGTTATGATATCGGACATTTTACGTGCGTTATGATATAAACACATTTCGTTACCGTCCATTGTCGATGGTCTCATTCAACGAGTTTTATCTTTTATGATTGGCAATGCTTGTGGGTTTAGACAGAGGAGCATTGATATTTAATGCCCTGTCTATCCTCTAGCCAGAGAGAGTTGTATGATTATTGAGTCTTGGTGTCGAAGCTTGGGTCAAACTTATCCAATGATTATTGTTGCTCTCACTAATTGTGTCACTTTAATTAACCTTTTTTTTTTTAGGGCGAAACTTCCTACAGATTCATTTCAAATCAAGTAACACTTTAAGAAGATGGTTTGGCCAGCCTGCTTCACAAACGCATCCTCACTTACTCAAGTCAGGAGAAGTAACGCCAGGCATTACTCAAGATGAATATCGCTCTAGAAGATCACTCTTAATGCAAAGTGTTGAGAGGTCATTGCATCAAAACCAGCAGAGTGACCACATCATCATCATACCATCGGCTTCCAAGTCGTACATGACGCATGATATTCCGTTCCCTTTTAGGCAAAACACTGACTTTCTATACCTCAGTGGATTCCTGGAACCAAATAGTGTACTAGTGCTAGAAGCTAAATCTGGCAAGTTGCCAGATCACACTGCCACTCTGTTTGTCCCTCGTAAAGACCCTCATCGTGAATTATGGGATGGCCCCCGATCTGGCAAAGAGGGAACCTTGAGTTTAACAGGAGTAGATTCTGCCGAGAACATTGATGATCTGGAGCTCTTTCTTCAACTGTACGCAAATGAAAACAAAGGATTTGTGCTTTGGTATAATTACTCCAAACCGGTTCATTCAGAGTTCCACAAGAAATATTTTGCTGACTTCATTAAGAATAATCGCCATGGGGTAATTGAGAATCCAAGGAGTCTAGTTCAGTCCTTGCGACTGTACAAATCAGCTGCTGAAATGCAACTGATGCAGAAAACATGTGACATTGCATCTGCAGCATTTGTCGAGACGATGAAATTCTCCCGTCCAGGTGTGAGTACCAGGTGTCTCATACTGTACTGGAATTTTATGTACTGATCTACAGGTTAACGAAGCTCACCTTTATGCAAAAATGGATTATGAATGCCGAGTGAACGGAGCAGATATATTGGCTTATCCACCAGTCGTTGCAGGTTTATTTTTTCTCTCTCTTCATGGCTGACTCTAATTTTTCTGTTTCCCAAGGTGGCAACCGTGCCAATACAATACATTACATCAATAATAATCAAATAGTTGATGATGGCACGATGGTACTCATGGATGCTGGGTGCGAGTGTCATGGTTATACTAGCGACATCACTCGCACATGGCCCGTCTCTGGTGAGTGCCTCGATTCATTTGTACGCATCTCAAGACATGGAGCTCACCGTTGTGCTGTGTCTGTTGAGATATCCATTTGACTAGTGTACCTCGTGAGTTGATTTTTCTTTGTTTCATTCAATGCAGGTTGCTTCACTAAAGAGCAGCGTGCTTTGTATGAAGCAGTGTTGGATGTTCAGAAACATTGTCTGAAGGTCTGTGAACGCCCAGGGGTCACATTGGATTTCATTTTCCTTGAGATGCTCAGAGTCATAGCGCAACATCTGCAAGAATTGAATCTCATCCCCAAAGATTTGACATCTCATCAGGCGCAGACGGTGAGTTTCTCTCCATTGCCAATAGAGAACGAGATAGATTGGTCACATCTCGGTTCAACGGTCACATTATTAGTAATGTTTTCACATCTTGCGCAGTAATCAAGTGAATTTCCTTAGCTTGCTCGTCAGTTTTGTCCTCATCACGTTGGTCACTATTTGGGGATGGACGTCCACGACACAGATGAAATATCACGCAACATCAAGTTACAGCCGGGAATGGTGGTCACAATAGAACCAGGTCAGTGGTTAAAACTTCAGTCGAATGTGATGCTAAACTGCTTATTTTAAATATTTTAATTGCAGGAATCTACATCCCACTCAACAGCAGGCACCATGTTCCAGCTGGCTTCAGAGGCCAAGGGATTCGCATTGAGGATGATGTTTTGATCACGTCTGGTGAACCACATGTACTCACATCTGCCTGTCCTAAGAACCCAGATCACATTGAGAAAATTCTATCTGAGAGATAGAATTTGTAATAAAAAAAGTTACTGTTGCTAAGGTTTTGATTTTGTGATTTTTGGGGCTTTATTTTTAGGTTTGTACTGTTAAATTATCACAGATAATTAAAACTGATTACTAGGAATCACTTTCCTTTGATAATAAACAACCATTAAGTACCCTAAAGAAGTAAGCAGCATATATCTATTAAGTAATCATGCCCAAGATTTCTGTGCAGGCGTGTGATTGTGAAATTTTAGTATTGCGACTTGAACTTGACTGTTCCATTTGTAGATGTTCATATATAATTGTAAGCCAAAGATGACTAAAACATACATGTACATCGATCACTTTCTATCTATGGCATCGTATAGATTAGATTCTTAGTGCAAATAATATTATTTGAAAGCAATCATTGTCATGAATTAGTGTGAAGAACATTATTTTTCTCGTGGACTTCATCTCTGGGTTGGACTCGAGGCGGGAAAAATCATAACGTTTCAAGATGACAGCAAAACGGACAGAATTCAGAAATCTCGAAGTAAATCTGCCGCTATTGAATTTTTCAATTTTCAATTTCTGTGACCGACTTAACTTAGAAGTTTGGAGCGAATAACATTTTGATATCGAAAATGCCAAAAAAGAAGTGCAGATACGGGCGCTCTTGTTACCGAAAGAATGATCAGCATTTACGTGACTATGATCATGGCAGTGGATCCGAGAGTGGAGACGAAGTAACCGCCACTGAGGTAGGCTTCGAAAACATTCATAACGCACCACTGTCGATGCGTTATAGTTTTCAGAGTCCTAACACAAAAGGACTTGAATCTTTTGAACTGGCCTTACCTGTTATGATTGCTATCAGGTTTGGTAAAAAGAAAATATTATTACAGTGTTATTTAAGCATTATGACCAACTGAAACATGTCGTGCAATGTCCTCATTTCTGTTAGCTTGTCAGTCGGAATTGTTTTTGGGGTAATGATTCTAAATTTGTGATTTACCCTCCTGCAAATCTCAGCCTGATTCTCTACCTGAGCCACCGAAGAAGAAATCTAAAATCACAGAATTCTTCAAATCGCAAGATGACAAAGTCAAAGAAGTAGAAGTTGAAGAATCTGCTGGTAACAGTTCCGGATATGTGCGTCCTTTTGACTCAGGTGCTGCTTGCTCCCAGACGTCAGATTGAATTGAAGATAACTTTGAGCCTCATTCAGATGATGATGAAGATATTTGCCAGGTAGAGGAGGATTCAATAGCTGCTCCTGCGTCACCAGCTGATGTTAAAGAAAACATAAAATCAAAGTTTGGTGTTGAAATGCCTGAAGATTTCTACGAATTCTGGCAATTTGCTGAAAGCCTGAATAAGAAGAATCCAACTGGTATGTGCTTTACAGGGGTTTCCATATAATGTACATACAGTATAACTTTGTCATGGGGCATAACTCCATGGATATAGTGTCAATTGAAATATTTTCAGTAATTTGGATTTAATAGCCACTGCATTATTGACCTTAGTTATAAGAATCACATCTTCTATACTCAGAAGTTTTGTTTCAGATGCTTTGAAGAAAGAACTTGGTCTTCAGCTTGTTGGGCCTTTTGATATTCTGGCTGGAAAGAAGTCTTCCCTGAAGAAGCCCTGCTGGTTTCGGCATTGGCGCTATTACTATGATCCTCCAGAATTCTTGACAATTCTGAGAGGGAATGATGATACCCAGTTCCACATGGGCTACTTCAGGTATATAGAATCTCTGCAATGGACTTGTATATATTGCAATTTCGTTTCAGGGACGACCCAAAAGAAATGCCCGTATTTGTGGCATCTAATGAAGCTAAAGTTAACTGCAATATCGTTCCAAGAGGTGAAAACATATTTGCAGCAGTGATGTAAGGTGAAATCTTTATCACAGAATGCATGTGACTTAGAAATTTCCAATTTATCTTCAGTTGGTTCATTGAAGATGCTATCAGAAAGTCAAAATCCAACAAAAGTACTTTGAATAATCTCAAAAGCAAAGTAGAAAAATGGGCCTCTAAATGTGACTTCCTGACAGCGCCTGGGAAATCCAAAGCCATGAAAGCACGGGATAAAAAAAGCGTGTGCGCCACATTTCATGGTGCTGGGCTTGTAGTGCCTGTTGACGAGCATGGTGTGGGCTATCGAGAGGTTCCAGAGACCACAGGTCTGTGAATGCTGTCTATTTGATATTCCCAATTCCTTCTTGATATCACCCTTAAATATTCAATTTCCAATTCCAGCTGACCTGAAGAAGATGCTGAAGAATATCGTGGTGGCGAAAGACGTGGAAAGTCGAAATAAAGCTACAGATCCCCTTATGGAGATTGTCATGCTTGTGCAGTTTGCCAATGATGAATGTGATTATGGAGAAGGCCTGGAACTGGGTCTTTGTATGTTCTCCTTTGGTGGAGAATGCCTTCACAAAATGATCCTTAATTTGATGCCTCTTGCTTATCAACTATTGAAGAGAAATCTTTACGCAGATTGCATCAAAGCTCACTTAGAAGATCGCAAGCATTCCACTGATTTAAGCCAATTGTGATTAACCTATATGCGACAAATAAATCTATATATTTTTACTCTTGGATGTGGTTCAGTTAATCAGTTCCATTTCAATAATGAGAAGATTCAAACACAAAATTATTAATTGCAAAACCTTTTATTGAATTGAGGATGTAATGCAATACCATAGCAATGGTACTTTATCTGTAAAAATAGGCGATCATTCACACAATGGGGAAAAAAAGGAAGAATTTATAGGTTTGAACCAATATAGAATTTGCTTCTCACATATATGACCGAACACAGAAAGTTCTGCGACCACTAAAATCTAAGGCATAAACCACTACAGTAAAAATTAGTTGCACGTAGAATATTTGGAAAGAAAATGGATTTGAAGGAAGAAATGCACACCTAGCACAATACATCTACACAAAATTGAATTTGAAAGTTGGTTATAAAAGGAACACAAGGCTGCCTCTGCTTTCACAATGAGCTTACATTCACAGCACCTCTCAATGGTCAACACAAATATAATTTGAAAATATTAAAAGCATCATATGTTTACAGCTATAAAAAATTAGAACATGACAAGAATGGCACACTTCCGCAGGAAAGTTGGTGGAAATTGGAAAAATAACAAGCTTTTTGAATGGTTAAACAAGGTTTTAAATTCCGATGTTATTTGGAATGATTTCCGGATCTAGATAAGGGTATTTATAGATGGCATCTCTCTGTTCATTCCGTTGTTTGATCATTCGACTGATGTGTTGCAGCTCAATTCGGAAGCTGAAAGCAAATTTGACCTTTAGAAAGCAGTCAGTCATTTTAGACCAAGGAGCAATTTAATACACAGCTCACTTAGCCTCTTCTGCAATCTGACCAGCAAAGTCATTAGCAGACAGTCTGCAGAGACAATTTGACCTTTCAATAACTCAATTTTGCACAAAGAGAAATTTTATACCCAGTTCATATGACTTTTTCTGTAATCTGACCAACAGCTCATTTAATACAGCAAAATCATAAAGTTATAATTTTCAGAGTATGCCATGTAATCGTAGTACACCTCTCCCCAAACATTTTAAACTCTATGCTTTACGCTTTACTAATGATACATAAAAGAAAATTTGAACTCACTCTTTCTCTGCTTTGAGAGCCATTGGGTCGTAATGTTGCTGAAATTCCCATTCTCCAAGGCTTTTGGTTCCACGGGCACTGAGTACTTTACAAACTGCAATGGTTTCTAGTGTGGCTGCCTTATCTGGCAAAATTGACACCAAATCCTCTTCAGTTCGATCCAGCTTCAGACAGAAATGACACAAAAAGAGTTTAGAGGAATGTAATTAAGAGAAACTAGTGCTGCACCTTGTCAATGGGAGGTTCTCCTTCTAGTAGGGCAGGGTAGTTTGGAGGGAAGGCATACTCATCATACTGGGAGAAATTAGTGGCTGAATGCTGTACACTGCAGATGAAGATGATGTTGGTCAATGTAAAAATGACATCTTCTATGCGTTTGAAACGGCCATTGCCTGGGATACCCTGTAGCCAAGTAAACCATAATGTCAAAGTTGAAAAAAGAACATAGATATTCTTACCTTCAACCCCACACCACCATTTTCTTTAGGAATACTGAGTTCCTTGACCCAGTTTTGTAACTCATAATCCTCAGCGATTTTAGTTGGAGAATCTGTTAAAAACCAAAAAAATGTCTGAAGTTTGTCATAGAAAAGAATCTGGATAAAATATTCTATGGAACAAAATATTCCAGTCTCCAAAATAAATGCCGTACAAAGCCGGTATCAAACAAAAAATAACTCGAATTAGCTGCATGCAGCTGAGTCCTCAAATGATCCATATCCAGTAGGATGTTCATACAAATTAACCAGATAAAACATTGCATTTAGCATTGTAAATTAGAGTTCTGAGGCTAAAATAATAGTCTAAAAATGTAGCATTGTTGTATATTACATACATTATAAATAATGCAAAATATGAAACCAAAAAAAAGCACACAACCACTAGCATTAACGCAGCAACAACACTGGAGCAGGAGCCATGGATAATCCATGAAATACATTTCAACTCAAGAGCCAAACAAGGCATTAAAAGCATGTTAATTCAAATTAAACTATAAAAAGCATGAAGATCAGTTTACCTGGAGACATTCCTGATAAGGAAAACAAAATGAGGAATAAAATTATAAAGGAATATTTAGTCTTTGACATTTGGTCAACTGAATGCTTAGAAAGAGGTGCTCACCATAGTAATGCCTTGCAATTCGTGTGACATAATTCTCGATTGCTTTGTGCAACAACAGACCATCATCTCTGTAAGCATAATTTGGAAGCGTTCTTGGGTCAAGAACCTAGAAATGAGAAACTTTTATTAGCATACTCATTCTTCCAATAATTATTCATTTGATTTAGGTAGGGTTCACACAATTTTCACAAAGTAGTATAGTGCATGGTAGTATGCTGAACATATGAATAAAAAACACTGCACTCACTCCTCTTGACTCTAATTCCTTCGGAAAACAACCTTGAACATCAAATCTCCATTCTTCAATCCTGAGTTGTAAAAATTACAAGTTTATTTTTATTTTTTTGCATAAAGAAGTTAATTCAGAACTATATATACATGAATGAGGAATATTTATTGTTTGAGCGAGGGTATAATATTAAGGTCACTCACCCTCTGCGCATAAGTTCAAACATGCCCTCCCTGCCGATGGTGGTCGTCTGGTCAATCCATCCGCCCGGTGTTGACAACTGATCCAGCCCTCGACTGAGAATAATCATCAATTGATGGCAGCATGAGGAGCTGACATACTCACGCATTAACAGCAAGGAGGAAGAGGAGATGAGGGGAAAGCAATTTGTAGATAGGGTGGGTGGGGGAGACGTGTCGATTTAGGGCTACGGAAACTCCCTCCATCAACAAATGGGTAAAGCCTGTGAAACACGCATAAATGAGAGAAAAACATGAAGAGAGTGGGGACTCACAGAAGTGGGAGAGTGCCTGGTGTACTGCAGCATCTCCATTGTTTAGCCACATCTTGGCTAAGAGCCAAGTGAATGGATTGTCATTTGGTAGGAAAACCTGGAATCAAAATTGTATTGTTATTACAGCATTATGACACTACGGGTCTTTTTCATTTTTAAAATTACACGATTCAGAATACATGATCCTTTCTTTTATAGTTTTTTCTATGTCCTATTTCCTAATTAATAATGCTGTTCAAATTTACTTGACTCATCACAGTAAAGTGTGATAACCACAGACAATGTTAGATGTATTTGATAGTGCAAACAACTAAAAAGATCCCCAACAAAAATAGAATATGATTAAGGACAATTTCATATAGACTTTGCCCAATGAAGATCAACAAATGTCAGTCACATAACGGGTTTCAAAACATTAACATTTAGAATTAAATGAATCCAGTGGAATGAAAAGAGTCAACCTTCGTTGGCATAAAGTGGTATGAAGCATCAATAATTTACTATAAATTATAACATCAGATAGACCATGGCGTCCTTATTTTAAATTTTGCTATGAAATTGGTAACACTACATTTCTTGAATGCAATGGCCTGCTGGTGATTTATATTGGACAAAAATTAATTGTGATTCAAATTATGGGGGCACAGCCTTGATATGCCATAAATTGATTTGTCTATACCTATTTACATGTATATTGATATTGATGATATTGTTTACAATATATAATTGCTAATCAGACATTCCGATCTTGAGTTGTGATCGTTATCAAAAAGTGTATCAGAAGACTAACACAAAGATTCAAAGTCCACCGGTCAATGAAATGTTGAAGTTTACTCACTGGATTATCTGGGGCGATATCTTGGTACAACTGAATGGCGATAGGGACGAGATTCTTATCTCCTGTCACAAAGAACAATCCTATTGGTGCACATAGCTGCAAAGAGTTTGAGAGTTTCAGTTTAAATTGTGGGAATATGATAACTAGATAAATCATGCAGAGAAATTATTGAAACACAAACCGGTCTGTCATCTTTCGTGGGTAAATCTTCCAGAATTTTGTAATCAGCGACAAACAGTCGTTTGGCTTCAATGATCTGCTTCAAACTCCAGCCTTCTAGGAATGGTCGAAGCATATCAGCTGTGATTCCCATGCTGCAAACGATCATTTCAATAAATCATGAGAAATATTATGAACTGGAGAAAACAAACTTTTCAGGTAATTCGGTAGCAAGTTTAATCATCACTGGGTTACAACCAATTAGGCGTTGTGCTCCAAAACACAAATCATTGCTCCAACGATCCATTCCCTGTAGAACAAGATGGGTTAAAAAGACTTTAAATGAGTGGGAGATTTCTCACCGCTGGCTCTGGGAAGGTAGCATTGTAGATGGACCCTAATTCCTCTAACCCATCCCATTGCTGAGCTGGCATAGGTGGAAGTCCACATGAGTTCAGCTGCTGCAGCTTGGCGCTGATGATATCCAGCTGCAAGGAGAATGTCAGCATTCATCCAGAATAATTCTGTAAAGGAATCCTTACTTTGAACTCATCCGAATATTGTTCACACGGTGGTAGGGAGCTGACCTATTTTGCGAAATGTATGGAAATAAAAAAAAATCTGTTGGGATGTTGCATAAGGGGACAGGTGAAGAAAGGTGAGGGAATATACAGGGAGATATTCACATTATCCAGTAACTGATATCAAAATTAGCTAAGGATTTGATGTGGTTTTAATTTATACACAAAACCCAAATAAAGATTCTTGAAACTGACCTGCACAGGGAGATCAGGAGCGGTTTGACCAAAGGTGTAGAGCAGACGCTTTTCTTCCAGTTCTTTCTGACGCTCCTCCCGATTTGGGTCAAATTGCGGGAGAATTGTCGAGAATTCCTGAATCTTGTAACGCTGGTTTGGATTCACCCATCGTTGAACGGGGAAATAAAAACATTTGTCGGAACGTCTGTCGTTCACCACTAGAACCTCGCAATACCAGTCCGCTTCCTCGTCATGCTTTTCTCGCCAAAACTCTATATTTGTGATATCTCCAAATCCCTGTGATGAAATAGTCAGATTCATAAAAGAATATTTGATTATCAGATAATTATAGCATCGATCTCATATATATATATATACAGGCTCTATAGGCTAATTGCATTGTTGAGTAAATATCAATAATTGATCTGCATTTTTTTCGGAGAAAAAGGAGAGGGAGAAATGCTGAATAAATGAAACAGTGTATGAAATTGAAATTCTGCATTTAGAGTATTTTCAGTTTTTTTTATGCAAGCTAGTACTTTTATAAGTAATAACTGACCACTAAACTCAAATCACAGGGTAAAAAAAGAAGTCAATTTAAATTCTCAAAATTTAAAGTAAGGAATAAGGGTAATTGGCAACTTGCCCAAATGTCATGTACTTAGTGGTACATTAAACTTTATGGGAAGGTAGTGATAACTGCTTCTTAAAGACTTAACCCAAAATAAACATATACCGGTATGCAATATGTACCACCAAGTGGCATACAAAATTATAAGACACATGTTTCATATACACACAACACACTACAGAGGAATGATGCAATTTGTATGTGTGAATCTGGGAGACCCCATATGCAGAGCCAGCCTGGATGCTATTCTATGTATTATAACAAGTAGACAGCACTCTCAGGCTGGGGAATCATTATGATTACATTAATTTTAATTGCAAATATATAATGAAAATCACTACAACTGGGCCTATATAACCCTGTATGCAAACCCTTATATAATTTAAAGATTTTTCACATTCTTGCACAATTTTCAATGAAAGGTTACCGGTAATTAAAAGTTAGAATTACCACAAGTACTTGCATTTCTGATAATTATCAATATTACAATTTACAACCCCCACAAATAGCATCAATCCGCTGCATGGGGTCTCCGCCCATCCCGCATTTGAACTCACCTGCAAACTCGGCGCTTGAAACACGTCGGTTTTTCCTCGCTGGAAATCCGAGCTGAAATAGCATTTGACGGGGAATTCCGAGCTGCTATGTCCTTCATTGTCTGAGAGAATGATGCGCAGATCGGCGTCATTGGCAGCCCCCTTGCGATCGCCTGTCTTGACGTAGACCCAGTGGTCGACCGCTCCCTTCACGACACAACAGTTGCCCATGCTCTGGTGACACTATTGCATCTCACTGCGAGTGACCCAGAAGAACTCGCAAACGGCAGGTGTCACTCCGCTACCTTTACCGCGAGGATCGCTCGCTCTTCGCTCGAGTTGCGTAATTGATAAGCGGTGATTTGACGTGAAATGTGTTGTTTCTAAGAAAGGCTCGAATGACGCTGATGTTTTCTTTCTCGAGCTGCGTGTTGTTTAACAGGGAAGAAGGCGATTGGCGACCTGGGCGACAGGTGTGCTATTTATAGACACATGGGGATTTCCTCCTCCGGGGATTCCGTTATGATCGGCGACAGGCACGTGGCCTGCTTTGTTTACATTCTGATATGAGTCACTTTAAGAGAGGTCGGTGATCGAGTTAGTACCAGTGTACAATACCTGTAGTACTACGCGCATTGCATCATTCATATACTTTCGTAGGCATATGTGTAAATTACAAAACTATTGCTAAAAAGAAATAATTATGTTAATTTGCAAATGCATTATTGCAAATTGCTGTAAATTCATTAAAAATCAAGTCAACATATAAATGATGAGAAAGAAAAAATAGTTTTATTCAAATAAATGATATGTTTACATAGAGGAATAAAATAATATCATTTATACCATTCACAATAGCTGATGGCTGGAATGCAATTCAGAAATAATTGTATTTGATTGACTGAACCTGCCAGGAAATGAATTGAAAATTAAAAATAAGAGATATGCACATAGACTGTGTGAATACCATGCATGTAGTGCTGTGCAGGTGATGATTGGGTGTCGCCACCTTACTCTGAATTGTATGACTATCACTTAGATCATTTATATGGTAATGTAACATTTTTACATTGTTATATTTTAAATGTAATTTTTTTACACTGTAGTAATTTTCTATTGCGAATACAAAATAAGCATGATGATAATTGGTCCCATATAACTATAAGTAACGGAATTAAGAGGAATAAGTCTTATACTAAAATGTATTATTAATACATAGAATAAATAATTATGTATTGAATGTACAAAAGAGTAGATTTGTGTACATATATAATTATACAGAGTATATCTTTTGAGATCAGAGGAAAGATGAGTGGAGTGTTTTATTTCGGTGGCAAAAGGGCAGATAAAGGGGAAGAAAAAAGAAAAGAGCCGTTGTTCAGAAGCCAATTTGAGATCTCTATATAGAAGGGGTTCAATTTGACACCATCGGTATAAAAGTTACCATGGCAACCTCCTCGAACAATGTCCTAAATAACCTTTATTAGTTATCATTAATTAGCACCAAGAGATAATCAACAATGTAGTTATAAAAACTTCTTAATTATGCCCAACATTTGTAACATAAATAAATATGATACGAGTATTTATATCACAATAGCTGCCAGTCATCAATGTCGGTGAAATTCAAATTGAAAGTCCGAAACCAAATTTGAATGCCATTTCAACCACATTCTGATGAACAGAATCATGGAAACAGACGTAAAATTCACGCTGTGTAGGCCTGGTTATGCGCCGCCTGGAAATTGAATTGAAAATCATGAAATGAATTTATTCACAGATATTGAAAAAAATAAAATAAAATAACAAAGCTTAATTATAATTCTTATTGAATTTTCTTTAAATTTAACCAAACTTACAAAAGAAAAAAGTATTCTCTAACTCACCCAATCACCCAGTAGGACACCAATGTTTGCAGCGGTTGCGGGTTTTTCTTGCTGTCCGCATTTTCCGTTGATTGTTGATAGACGTTGAAGAGACTCCCTTGCTCCTGAACATCTCCGAGACATTCATTTACCCCCAGGCAGCTGTTCGGGCCACTTGACTTGGCAGCCTGTAAAATGAAGAAATACCAAATTAGTTTCAAAAAGCATAAAAAAAATACCTCAAACAATTTTCTGAGGTGAGAAGAATTGCCCAATTGAGTGATAGAGATAATGAGGAGTACTCTAACCTGATATTTGGCAGTTTGTAGAAAAGAACTGCGAATACTGAGGCACGCCAGTTGAAAGTTATAGAGCACATGGTCGTGTAGGTTTGTGCAGTGTTGCGCCATTTCTTGTTGGCTCGGACAAACCAAGATTCCCTCAGAAGAATCAAAATGCACGTAGTGAAAGAGAGTGTTATCACAGCCACTTGTCAACCTTGGAGAATATAATGCATAAATTATTCGATTCATAACGTTGGAACTCACTTCACAAGACTTCCTTCGCGTTCTTTTGATTCTACGTCATGAATTTCGTTACCGAATTCAGTGAAATCAAAAACGCTGAGCAGATTCCTTTTCCTTTTTGGCGTCTGAAAACGTTTCTCTTAATGATTATATTATAATTTTTATGAATAATAAAAATACCTTGAATAACCCAGAGCCTCCACTTTCCATCGAGTCCTCAGATCCAATTGAGGACCTGCGACCCCTCCTCTCAGGAAGATGCACTGAGCCATCACTGGTGTAGGCAGACTCTTGATCAACATCAGTGGACTCTTTCCATAAAAAGGGGTGTCAGCTTGATGATAGAATTTAATAGAAAACTGCTCACTTTTGCGATGTAAATCCACATTTGGCAGAGATTTCTTCTTCAAGATGGATTCTGGTTGATTGACCTTCCTAGCAGAGGTCGGGGGGAGGGGTTTAGGTGAACCCTGACCCCTGACCAATGAAACAAGAGTACTTATCCCTGATTCGCTGGCTTTAGTCTCCTTCTGGTCATTCAGAAACCAGTCGGCTTTGGCTAAACTTGGAACAGCCGGACCTTGCAACCTGAAGAAAAAAAACACAGTAGAAAACTTTCAAAGGGAAACAATCGCACTCCACTCACCTCATTTCGCACACAGAAAACACATTTAAAATATCCATTTGACGCAGTGTGCCTTTGACTTGGTCCACATAGAATGGATCGGGGGTGGGGTGACCCTCTGCCCACTTAGCGCAACCGCCTGCTTCCAACAACACACATAAAAGAGCATTTTTCTGAGAGACATAAAAATTTAGAATTTTTAAAAATTGGTTCAATTTCAATTCTGATGACGCACCACTCCTACAACCATGTAGAACCATCGGCCCTCGGGCTCCACGTATCCAGGAATCAAGGGATCCACCTGCACATGGCAGCGTCGCCATGGAAACACCTCCCTCCATACAAGAAGTTCTCTCAGCTGAGCATCTTGGCAGAGCGTGAGGATGCTTTGCAACCGGAGGTATGTGGTGATGTCTGCTAGGTCCTCTGGGTGCAAGTGATGTGCTAAAAGGTAGCCCTGCAAATAGAAAATTCAGCTTAAACAAATCACAGTACAATGAAACAGATCTGAGTTCCACATGTACTCAGCCTCAGCTCTCAAGAAGGGGAAAATTTCAAAATCTCCCCATATCGAGAGAAGAGGAATTTGAACAATACCTTGTAAAAGAGCGCTGTTCCAACGATGACATAACTCCGCCTCAGGTCATAATACACCTCAGACTGAGAACGAGAATTCAGTGAAAGCAAAAGAACATTTCATCCACAACTCACCATTTCACCAAAATCTCCTGATTCAAGATCATTCAAACAATCGTGAATCAACATCTGTGAAAGGAAGTTTCAAAAATGCATGATTCTGTTGACATCACTGTGCAAAGCATCATGAATTTAGTCAAATTACAGGCACTGAAAAGCATTCATGGCAAAGGAACCACCTGACTAACAATTGCATTTTAATGGTACTTTTGAAGTTGATTTTATTCCTCACTGATCAATACCTCAAAGGTCAAAGGTCAAAATCATAGAAAAACTAGATCTGACTTCATGAACTGGAACAATGGGAATGTTGTTGGTAACCTTTGTTTCCTCTGGTAACGTCAAACTCCGGGCCGCAGGAAGAACTTCTAAGAGCGGCTCCAAGAAGAGGGTCTGCTGAGTACCGCAGCCAATGAGCTCAGCTGCCAGCAGCTGCTGCTGCATTACAAGAGTAAACAACTGGTTCAGAGATGCGTGATGACTAAAGTTGGAGAAGGCGCTGAAAAATGTTTGGACAGTGAAACTCATGAGTCAAGTGATTTAATTCCAAACCTGTGTAAAGAGCCGTATAACACTTTCACTGCTCTGACTATGCCCTTCATCAGGCTTGACACTCGTAGCATTGATAATTTGCTGGCAAGGGCGTATAGGACTAAGATCTCACGGTTTTCTCGCTGCATAACGACATGTATTAATTGCTTCTGACAAATAATGCTGCATCTGGAAAAGAATAATTAGAATTTATTGATTAATAGAAGAGCAAAATCTCACTTTTCAGCTTTATTATTTGTGATGTCTACCATCATGTGACATAAAGTAATGAATGCTCCCCGAATGTCCACAATTGGATTGCTTTCAACAGGAAATTGGTAGAGAATATCTTCCTGAAAGTGGAGGCGTGATTAAAAGCAGAAAGGAGAAACGCAAGCATGTACCTTATCCTGCATGTTCTCTGATTGGCAGTCGAGGGTCAGGTACAGTATCCCGTGAGGAACGCCACTGAGCGAAAGATCTTTCTCTTGCAATCTATCTCCCGTGAGCAAATGAACAACAGATTTTGTGGCGGAGGGAGATGTAGGATAAGCAGAAGGGGCGATCTGCACAGCTAATTTATGCAGAGTGAGAACTACCTGTGGTTATAAAGATAGTTATACAATGGTTATACAATGGTTATATCACCTTGGTGGGTTTATCAATAGCTGAAAGCACTTGTGTTATATTGGATGAGTCGACTGGAATATTATTAATGCACTGTAACCATTCACCTGAGAATAAAAATAAATTATCTCCAAACACGACAAAATTGAAATTCCTCCTCACCGATTTTAATGCCAGATTTAATTGCTTCTCCACCAGGGAGCAAACCGTGGACCATGATTCTAGAATCTTCGCTGCGGTCGCTGGATGGATCAAAGCCTCCTGGCACGATGCCAAGAAGGCGCTCACACAACGTCGCCCTCCGGCCTAAGTTGTGCCGATTCGGGTCAACGTGTAACGTGATGTCGTTTGTTAACCCTGTTGGCAGATCCTGAAACTTGACGTTGTGCGAGGGGACTTCCTCTCGATCGCGCTTCTTCTTGCTTCGTGGCGTGCTTTTCTTTGCTGTTTTGCGGTCAGCAGGAGAAGAGAAGTCGCTTTTTGCATTTGGAGAATCCGTCATCCGTTTGTTGTCACCGTGTAAATAAAAGACTTCGCCTCGCTCGCTGATGGAGTTGGTCCATTCTGGCTCATCTGGCTCCTCTATGGAACTGGAAATGAGCGACAGATATTCAATTCAGGGTTCACTAATAGCATGATGATTCAACCGAACAAATCTTAAAAGAGGACCTCTGTTCATTTCGAAACCTTTTAAGATCGATTCTATGGGCTTTTGTGAGTGACGAGAGACCATTTTTGCAAACCATTAACACGTGGTATAAAACACAATGTTCACAATGCCCCATTCACTCTTCAGTCATGTTGTCTCCGGAGAAACAGATCCTGAGTGTCGCTTTCCTGGTTATCAGTTCCATAATTGTCGGGGGAAATATTCTCATTCTAATGGCTATAGTCGTGAGTAGGAAACTGCCCAAGACAACCGCTCCATTCATAATGTCATTGGCGATCGCAGACCTCTTTGTTGGTCTCAGTGAACAAACAATAAGAGAGGTACAATAACCGGGTTGTGCACATCGCAAGCGGCTTCTTCATGGAATCATCTACTCTACAGCTCAAACAAGAACCTGCTGGCCATTGCATGTGACCGCTTCGTGTCAATAGCCATCCAGTTACATCGACCAGAATGCTACAGATGTCCTGATCGATTACAGACTTCATGTTGCTTTGTATTTCCTGCATATCCAAACATTGTGTGCTCTTTGCGGACACAATGGCTTTACAGCAATGCAACACAACTACTGCATCCGAGCGTTGCAGCTGCCCAAGGAGCAAGTGGTCATCGCATCTAGAAAAGTCACCAAAGTTCTGATCACTGTGGACGGTGCATGTGCAATGCTGTGGCTGCCTCATATGATCATTTGCATTTACTCCATTATTGCTCAAAAGAAGCAGAGTTTCAGTGTATCCTATGGGATATCCTATGGGGTATCCTATGTATTCTGGAGTGAATATCTTTATCTATTTGTGGATGAACAAAGATTTTAGGGCCGTGTTTTTTCAACAATTGAAGTGTCAATTTTCCAGTGATTAGCAGAGGGAGGTAATCTTGGTTAAGTGTATTGGAAACCTCTGAATGTTATGAATAATTGAGAGAGAAATCTCGGTCTTTTTTTGCAATGGTAAACAAATCTCTTCCGCTGAATGTGCTTAATTGTAAGAACATCATGCACATGTATATGCTGTCGTTACTATTGCTGAATTTAAAGAGTATCTCTGATTGTTGTGAAATCGCAGCTAATGATAAAAGATGCAACTGAAAAATAAAATATAATGTACGCCTTTTGACCAACACATCACAAGAAGTCACACCTGCTGTGGACTAATTTAAAAAAAAAATTATAATTTGTAGGGTTTAAAATCTGACTCTCTTCTCATTGCCAATTTAATCAATCAATTCTCATTTGTGAGGCTCCACGGCAAAAACCCCAAATATATCACACAGCGCACAGCAGCGCTAGAGGTGATATTGATAACTCGGGCAATGTTCAACGTTATTGAGATTCTCGGCTTAATCAATGCAGAATTCAATCTTTTACATGATGGTATATGCATTATTTAATCAGTAGAACAGGCTCCACACATTCTGGGTAGATTGCATGATCCTGTATTATGTGTATATCACTATAATTATTATGATTATCATTATGATGATCACCACACTCCACAGTGAATGAGTGATGTTAACTAACTGAACCAGTCAGTTCTCTCGTACGACAAAGCTAGTCAGACTGGCATTCAAAGGAAGAAATATTTCTTACAAATGTTATGCAACAAACAGCTGCCACAATTCATTGAGCCATGTGAACATCCACTGCAGTTGCGTTATCGCTAAGCATGCCATGTGAAGTTCACTCTATTATCGCTCAGTAAGATAGCAATCACTCACTCGTAAACATCATACTGCGTCTCATCAGTGTCTCGGTAACGCGATGCCATAGTACAAATGAAAACTTATGATGAATTTACATGTGCATTAAAAGTATGGTCGTTTTAAGAATCTTTACAGCGTGAATGAAGCCAAAATTATTAGTCAACATTCGAGGCCGTCGGCACTCCAGCTGTCATTTGTATTTATTTTGCTTACGTCACAACTCAGACTGCGAGCGCTTTTCATGTAGTTAAACATCTATCGCCTTCGGTCCACTAAGTGGTTATATGGGGAGCTGCGTTGGTTTTAAAATTTAAATACTAGTAGGACCGTTGTGGTCATTGATGGCATTTTATTTCATTCTTTGTCATTATATTATTGACAACCAGGTAGCAAAACCGTCTGCATGTGATCCGCTGATACAAAAATTCCCAGGTATGGAGATTAGTTAAATTGCATACAAACGTACTAGTACTCAGATTCGACATGTCCTATATCTCCCCATGCATTGTGAAAAAATTATCATAACGTGTCTTAATTCAGCAACTAGCAGTTTCGCACGAATTATAATATACACGTCTATCCGATATAAAATTCATATACTGTATATTGCGAGTAAAAATACAGAAAATCCCGAGTCCAAATTTGCTAAAATATGATTAATTTGTTCATAATTTGAGTGTTTTTCGCCGATACCAGAATCTGAGATAATCGAGTGAACGAATGACAGGGTTGCCATTAGCAACGCTCGATACGCAAGAACAACTTTTCACGAGCGATGTCGAATCTGTCGTCTGTATATTCGAGCTGATCTCCATATAAATTTACGCAAAAAAAAGCATAATTACAGTCATTAACCGAAATACTTGTATTGAAAAGACCGATAGTGTACGTAGCTAGGTCTACACCATGCACAGCATGCCGGAGCTGTGAAATTAGTAAAGATACTGTGTCTGGATGTCTTGAGTGTTCTCTGAGATCATAAATCAGGAACTGGCCTGATAGACATGTTAGTCACTGTCAGAATTAAGTAGGCAAACATCCCGAAATAAGGAGAACAAAGGTTTAGTTTACTGGTAGTCAAATATTTTTTGGCGCCGGATAGTTCTGTCAGCGGCTAGTCTTGTATGCCTACAAGTACGTATACAACGATGTTAAATGTAGCTGGCATCATTGGCGCAAACCTTAGTAGTAAACTAGTAAGCCTAATCAATCAGTGTAGATAAAAAAAAAATGAAAGTTGTTAAATTTCGAAGGGTCAAATTTTATCACAATTCACAGTCTCAGTTCTGTAAAGCTATATTACAAGTGGGTCTGTTCTTGGTGGTATTGAGTTCTATTAATTATAAGTCTATTGGGTTGGCTGTTAAGAGTGTTGGATATTAGCAGGGTAGTTGAAGTTTCATAGTTATGATTTAGGGTATATATGAGGTTTCTTATATTATTGGCTACTGTTGAATGGCTATTGAAAGTGAGTGGGCAGCAAATAGATAATATTATAATATAGTATATGCTTTAGTAACAGGAACATGAAAACTTGACAATCAAGTTAAAATGAACTGATTAACTCACCCTAGACTACAATCATTTCATGTATGAGTAATAAATAGAGCGTCAGGACCTTGCTCCTCGTAGTGCAATGTCTGCCCATGGCTAGCTAGAGCCTCAGATGAATCAAGTGAATATTCTCTCCAGCAAAGATCAATCTTGATTCTTGAGGTGTGAATTGACACAATCAATGAACTCTGTTCTGACTCCTGACTCTTAGGTGCAGTAAGGGTGTTCTTGTTAGTGTGACTTGCACTACCTTGTGCATTGCTTCCGTGACACTATGGAACAATAAGATTGGTGTATCACCATAACACGCTATTGAAACTCGAATTTCTTGGAAACCAATAAAAACAGTGGCTGATTCAGCCAAATCATTAACAGTGTATATGCATGGTCGCGGTCGCGTCTGCCCCATATGATGATGCTTCTGATGGTGTTCTCAATTTTCATGAAATCAACTTCAAAATGACTTTGCGATGCTACAAAAGGAACAGATGGATCCCATCCTTGTCCTGAAGTGCAATAATATTATAACACCATGACCATACACTGAGCCACAAAAGAAAAACACTATAATCACCATTGGCCTCTCCTAGCTTTTTGGGATTAATGTGTGAGGGTTGTTCAAAAGGTTCGCGGCCTAGAACAGAAAACGCAATACTACAAAAATTTGGAGGTTGGATAGAGTAACTATTCACAAGATACTTTTGATTGAGCGCACTTCTTCCGACATCATGCACCGTCAAAGCCTTATTTCGGGCGCCAAATTTTTGATTTATGGGCTTCTCATAACACTTTACCGCAATATCTGTTCACTGTTTTCAATCTACTTGACTATTGGCATTGATCAAAAGGTGAAAAACACGTTAATTTTTTGTATTGCTTTGATGCGTCTATGAGAATAATATCGGACATATTCGTCCATGATTAATATAGCATAGAATCATTTTTTTTAAATTATAGCGCGTAAATCAAGAATCTGCCGCATTTCGACGAAATTCCGACACGGGCCCTGCTTCATTCAAATTGGCGCAGAGGTGATCCCGTGACTTTTTGGGGAATTCTCTGATTGCAATCTTTATCTGAAAAGCTGACCTATATTCAGGCCAAATTTCGACTTTCTGTGTAGAAACCTTCTATGTTAGGCCGAGAACTTTTTAGAACAACTCTCGTAGAATTATGTAGGCCTATAATTGTACGTTCATGTGCCGAGGCGGCTCTGCATAGTACACCCAGCCTTGGTCGCACTCTCACTCTTCTAAGCCGAATGTATAACTGTCAAAAACCTTCTTTAATAGACCACTGCCATAGCCTCGATGTTAACAACCAAGACTCGATTACTAATAGCGCTTAGTGGTTTCTCCAGGGAAAAGTCTACCAGTTTCCGAGAGATCAGCGTCGGCGTGTTGATATACTTCAGAGCCCCTAGCAAGGACTTCGTCCTTCTGTGCCTCATCGAGAATGATGGGCCACTCTCCAATATCCTCAGCTAACTCCCGACTCGTAGATTCTAGAACTGACTGTCCTGGGAGTTCAGTGGGTTCAGGGGGCAGCTCTTCTTCACACTCGGGCGCATTGACACTCACTTGCTGGACTGGGTCGGAGGCCTGCATGACCTCGGGCTCATGGCCAAGTGTAGATGTTGCGGCTTCGGCAGCAGAGTCACTGTAAGAGTCTGGCGTCCCTTGGGCTTGGCTGACATTGAAAAATGACGTAAGTTTACGCGATTTTGAAATCGCAACTTCCTCGCGCTGCTCCTTGGCTTCACGTGCTTTACGTTTTGCTACGCCTGAGGCCTGTTTTCGGCCGAAGTCGCGGCCACGAACGTAGGGAGAGCTCATTCCTGTTGCCTAGCTGCTAGCCTGCTCCGAGCTCCGACACAAATCGAAACTTTCTACCCGCATATCGTACACATTTTAAATCGGAAATTGCATTGTTTTGACTAGCGATAAGCGAAAGCTCGAGCGATTTTTTTTCTTTACTTGGTTTGTTTTGAAAACATTCGATGGGGCCTAGGAGTATGTCCGCCGTG
>KB311324.1:109274-122942 GCA_000328365.1 Capitella teleta
GAACAGTGTACATACTCACGTAGCTGACATACATCATACAGGATACAATGAATGACACTAGTATTATGATACTACATTACTGACTACAGCGAGACGCCATGAGGTATACAGACCTCGCCAGATTTATCTGTGCTATTACTCACGACACCGCATGACCAACCCACTCCTAGATTGGAGTTGGGGTGACTGGCCTAGCCCCCCCCCCCACCCCCTCTCCTGTGGCCTGTTCCTACTCCACGGTAACTGAGTGATACCCAGTCAGTCAGTCACTGACCAGTTGACTTGATCAGCATATACTAGTATACATGTATCTCACATTCTCAGATGATTCAAACTTGAAATTGAATTGACAATCTCTAGCACCCACATATCATTTTGAATATTTCCCCGCCCAATACATGCATGTACAGTGACGTACTCTCCCAGTTACAGTGAGCCTTGATCACTGCATGTAAAGGCTGTACGCAGTGTATAATCTCAGTTCCAGATGCGGTGTTAATGATTATCAATTAATCAGTTATCATTTAAGGGGCATCTCTTTTGTGTGCACCATTTCATAATCATTCACGTATTACGCTATGCTTAGGAAACATGATGACTATCAGCCAGAGGGAGCCATCGAACCGCAGACGATTTCTCCCAATCAAAGTGAAGCAGCAGGTGCTTTTTGATATTCAAAATGTTTCTGTTTTCATTGCTTTCAAGTGCTTTGTTGGACATGTTCCTTTTATTTTCTTCTGTTTTCATTGATAACACCCCACAGGGAGGAAGAGTAAGGTAAGATATATAATTATACTTATATATATATTGATATACATGTATGTTTGAATATTGAATACAATTTACATTTGTTTGAAAATAATGTGTACAGCTACAGTGCCTGAAGAGGTTATCAATATGCACATGTATTAATTGTATTACATGTATTGATTCGTTTGTATTCTCAATGCTGGGAAGTAATTTTAGACTATATTAAAATTTAATGTCTTATGCAAGACTTTTTTTAACTCAACTTTTTTTTAGCAGATTTTGCAAGCTAGCTTGTTGCATTAATTATACTTCTAAGATAATTATGTTGTATATCACTTATGTATGGCATCAATTGTTCATTTCTCATTTCTCAGATGGCTCAGCCAAGGAAAGCGGACAGATTAACGAAGTTGAACGATGCCAAGCAGTGTGCTGCACGACTATTGAACCTCATTATATAATCTTCGGTATACGTGTATATGCATCACTCGTGAATTTATTTGTAATAAAACTAAGGTTCTGTTCTCCATACCTCGTTGAATTACTTTATAGGTCATAAGTGGGAGGATACACAGGCGATTTCAGTTGATAGAATAAATTAACATACCATATTTCTCTGATGTAGGCCAAAGATCAATGATATATATACATGTACATACATGTATCTGCCTAGGATAATGTGTTAAATTCTAGTAATTAAGTGCTCAGACAATGGATTTTTCACTCTTTATAACAAAATTTTTTCAGGGGGAGCGTGCCCCCGGACCCCCCTAGTGTGGCTGCGCCGCTTCGCGGCGCAGGTGCCCCCTATCATTACCTTCAATTTGGGCCCCCCCAAGTCTGGGAACGTTCCTACGCCTCTGGGAACATGTATACCGGTATATAATCAATAAACTCAAACATCATATCCAGCAATCCATCCTCCTCCCCATTTACAATGCTCTAATTAGTCTAATATATAGTCCCACATCTTAAATTATGGCTTTCTCGTGATTCTAGTCGCTAGTTTCTTCCCATTAAAAAACGCGCCATATCTCGTATACAGACCCACTGTTTAAACGTTTGAACATACTTGAAATAATGGACCTGAGAAAAATATCTCAATTTAAATTTTAGTACAAGTACAACACGGGGGATCGACTCTACATTTCAGGTAATATTGGCCTATAATAGATGAGCTCCAATACGTGCAAGAAACAGTTAGCCCCGCGGACTGGTGGTTTTGCCGTCGTCTGCTCGTTAGACTTTGAGATGAGCTCTATATGCTGACCTGAGTCCCTGATCGGAAAATATGTGATGATCGAGGTACAAGCACTATGAACAGAATAACTGAATGTCAAGAGAAGTTGAAGCCGATCGAAAGCTGAATACTGAATATAAGGTGCATGGTGATGATGGTCGCATATCTTAGAAAAGGAAGTTGAAAAACCTAAGAGAAATAGCGTGAGCCCATGACGTCAGATTCTGAACCGAGATGGTTGAGATTGTCTTACTGGCAGCGAAAGTCGATGAAAATGTGGACCAGGTGATTCTCATCAACTTA
Organism: Capitella teleta; assembly: GCA_000328365.1. Taxonomy (NCBI): domain Eukaryota; kingdom Metazoa; phylum Annelida; class Polychaeta; family Capitellidae; genus Capitella; species Capitella teleta. Next base: position 111,568 of record KB311324.1, read on the forward strand.
CTGAGTCCATCTCTCCATTTCGTTCAAGGATGGTGAAAATGAGGTCGGTGCTACATCTCCTTCTATGACTCTGAGTTTATTCGATTTTCATATTAGGCCGATTTTAGTATATTTGAGCGATAATATGTGAAGGAACCACGAAGGGCAACCCCAACGGTCATTGAAGTATAAAGAACTTATTACTTAAGATGTGAGTCAGTGACTAGGATGACCGTGCAATGTTAAAGCGCTTATTCACGAAGTTGGGTACACTTGTCATATTAACCCGGACCCACGAACGCGGAAGAATACATTCAACATAAGCCAAGTTAAACGGTTGTCACGTGACACAACAAAGCCACGTGCTTCTCCAATACCACACATCTTATCAGGTCACCAGGTCACATTATAATATTATAATGACCTAGCATTCACCGTGCTTATAATGCACACATAACTCAACACCTTTATCGAATTCCGCGCTGGAGCAATCGGATAAACCGGTGCTGCTTTGAGGTGTACGGTCCGAGATCGGATCCCGTCACAAGTCACAGTTTATCAAAATTCCAAGCGCCCTTTTTAGAGCGATGGCGGGACCCTCCCCCCAATTGCATGATTAGGGGTCCGGGTTGATATGACAAGTGCTCCCGAAGTTGGAATTTAAAGGGAATATACAACATATAAAGCACCAGCATGTTGACTGTCGAATTTTTATTGAGCGGTTTTGATTGCAGCCTGTCGATACTTAAAGGGAGGGAGAACTGGTTAAAAATGGACTTTGAGTCGTTATTTGATGCACCAAAAATGATTCCTATGCCTGGTCCACACAAGGAATATCATCCCTAACGATTTCGCGGGAGATATATTGCTAACTAGGCGTGACGTCAGGAGCTATGATGAAACACCGAGTTCCCCATCTTTTACAATGGGCCTCGTCATATCAGCGTGTCCTGTGACTAAACCCCTGGATATTTTTTTATTTTCTTTTCGGAAATAGATAGAATAAGCATTTTGCCACCAGTCAGGCGCGAAAAAATAATATTTTTCGCTATTTTTCTAATTTAACAAGCGATTTTCTAGCACACCTACCATGTTTCTCATCCTGAAACAGTAAAAAGGTCAGCCAGAGTGCACCACGCATGCGCTTTTGTTTCGTAAGCAACAAAGATGTCCTTTTATGGCGAAGATGCTCTGCTCTGATTGGCTGAAATCGATAGCTTCACGAGGGGAACGGGACCAATCACGGCAAGCCATCAGCTGACGTTTGCCTCCTATGCTTCGCAATGGAGGCCATTCTCCCATAGGCGCAATGCTAACCCCGATATTCGGAATGGATTATTTCCTTACGCTTGCATCCAGGCATGGTGTTTTTGGCACGGAATGCTATCAATTGGTGCTATGAGTCAATAGAACATCACTTAAAATTCAGTTCCCCATCCCTTTCAGACTTGTCACCTTATAGAATATAGTTATATAATATATAATATAATATTATATACCAAGACAGCCAGCTCATTTATATAACTATATCACTATGAAGTATGGATTGAATGTTAATTTTAATTCTAGTGGATGAAATCCAGAACTACTGTCCAGTTGTACAACGATTTAGGCAACCCTGTATTTGTAGTGTGCTATTTGTGATTGCATTATGATTACGATTATTTTAATGTGCTAGCGAATCAGAGATCAGCTTTGACAGCAATGCTGTGGTGACTGATTATCTGAAGTCGGGTTATGATGAAATTATTACAAGGTGTTCAGGTAGAGTACATGAGCTGGCTGTCTTGGTATATAAGGTCTTGTTAGCAGTAATCATATACTATTGGTCATTATCTGCTCTCGTCCTGCTTAGCCCCTCTTTGCCCGCTATGTCCAGAGCGCATGTCAACAGCAACGCTATTTTTTATCCTGGATGTGATCTGATTATTATTTTCCTCAGATTTGCCATGGCGCCTGGCCAACACTGCCTCAACGCATTCCGTTGCTCCACAGCGCGGCAACCCCTTCTCTACACTCATCTCTGTTCATGGACCAGACCCTCAGCGGTCATGTGTTTCTCAAAACCATCAGACAATTGCTCGTTACATCAATCCAAGTGTTATCACTCCCTAAGACATTGTGATTCCCATAAGCTCCTCCAGCCTTCTGTGCTTCAGCCAACAACGCTCAGGATTTCCAATCAAAATCACGCACGGCCAGGTCAAGCCATTCTACAGTTCCTGTCACCTCAACACATCATGCAGGTGGCGCCCAGTGTTGTCAAACCGTACTTGCAACTGATGCGCTTTGATCGGCCAATCGGTATGAACACCAGCCTTTTGATTGAGTTATATATGTTTCATACAAAATGAGAAAAAATGTGCAATAAATAGAAAGGTAGTTGTGATGAAAAGATACGATCTGTGAATAAATTAAAGTAAAGAGTAAAATTTCAAAACGAGGCGCATTTGATAAAATATAAGCAGAACACACCTTATTGAATTCTCTCTGTAGGTACATGGCTCTTATTCCTTCCCTGCGCTTGGAGCATCAGCATGGCAGCTTCCCCTGGCGCTCTGCCAGATCCTGCAATGCTAGCGTTATTCGGATTGGGTTCGTTCTTCATGCGAGGTGCCGGATGCACCATAAATGATATGTGGGATAAGGATTTCGATGCTAAGGTAGCACATCTTGTCGTTTGTCCGCAATCTCAAAATCTCTTCACAGGTGGCTAGGACAAAAGACCGACCGATTGCAAGCGGAAAGGTCAACCAGTTCAACGCTCTTGCCTTCCTTGGAGCTCAGCTCTCGGTTTCATTGATGATTCTCTTGTCTCTCAACTGGAACACGTTGGTTGACTTTTGAATGATGTCAGTCCATCTCATGTCAACTTTTTCTTCTTTAGAATTATATTAGGTGCGTGTTCTGTGATTCCTTGTGTGATATATCCCTTGATGAAACGTGTAACATACTGGCCACAAGTCTTTCTCGGTAAGAATTCAAACCCTCATTTTCACTGTCTTAACTGCTCAATATGTAATGTTGAAACTGACAAATTGTATGATATGTTAGGAAAATATACTTCCTCAAATAGAAGATTTTGCACTGTAGTAAAATATATATCCCTATTTAGTGTAGTTTCCGCTCTACTTATTATAAATTGAATCAGTCAAAATCTGATTTATCTATCTCCATATTATTCCCTGGCAACTTGATACAGAAGTACAGTATCTGTACATAACAAATGAATGCGGTTCATCTTAGGTCTGACGCTCAACTGGGGTGTGCTCATCTCCTGGTCCGCTCTTCACGGTTCCCTCCAACTCCCTGCTCTGCTCCTGTACGGAGCGTGTGTGCTGCACACCACTCTGTATGACACCATTTACTCCCACCAGGTGCCACCACTTACTCTTGTTTCAACAGGAAGTTTCTCTCGTCTATCGTGTCTAATGCATTGCTGAGATCGATGGAATAATATGTAACTCCCATCATTCCGATTGCACTCTGGTTTATTAAATATAAAGACAGTCAGACCTTGTTAATCCAACTTGATTCGCTGTGTTGCTTGTGATAGTGAGTAAGCTGGATTAACGTTGTAGCACTGTATGCATGAATTAGTCAGAATTACTAATTATATATTATGGACAATCGTTATGATGGGAATGAGGCGCTTATAATTATATTGTTTTTGCTAATTGGCTTCTGCATCAGAATTTTTAGCGCCACTGCCTTGGTTTCAAATGTTTTTTTTCTCAACATTTTTCATGCGTAGTCGTTTCTTTCACAACCACCGCCCCCCTCCCCCTTCCCAAAGATCCTTGCAACCCAAATTTTTATTCCCTAATGGCTGTTTTTTTGTGTAGATTTTTATTCTGGGCAAAGCAGAAATTGAAGGCTGTTCTGCGTGTACTGTACAATGCTTCTTATCGTCTCTCTCTCTCTCTCTCTGTTCGCCTCTAGGTTTGACTTTTAACTGGGGTAGCGTGATGGGTTGGACGGCCATCACTGGGGGTGTGCAGTGGTCAGTCGTGGCCCCCCTCTATCTATCATGCCTCGCATGGACTCTCGTTTATGACACGATTTACGCGCACCAAGTGAGTTATACAGCCGCTTTAATCTTCTATCTGCATGCAAGGCCTGTATGTACATACCATGCTCTTTATATGTACATCAAATAGCCTGAATTTCTGCTTTGTGGGTTGTACTCGGGTTTTTTTATGTTATCCGATTTGATTGCTTGACCTAACCGCCTCCCACCCCACCCCCTTGCACTCAGAAATTATAACAATTCTTTAGGTATTAATTTCATGTACAGAAAGTATCAATTTTACGACTTTATAACTTTTTGCTTTGTTTTTTAGGATAAAGAAGACGATGTCTTAGTTGGAGTCAAGTCCACTGCTCTCAGACTTGGAGACAACACCAAAGTCTGGTTATCGGGATTCACGACGTGCATCGCAGCAGGTTTGACGGGCGCTGGTGTCCTGTGCGATCAAACATGGCCGTTCTATCTTGGAGTCAGCTACGTGACTGCACATCTCGCTCACCAGGTACGTTCGCCTTTCAACTATCAGCGTGTCTATAACTTGATTAAATTTAAATTTCCAGATTTATGCGGTTGATCTGAATGACCCTGACGATTGTGGAGCCAAGTTTCGATCCAACCGGAATCTGGGCTTGGCGTTCTGGGCTGCAGTGGTTGCTGGTAATCTCCTCAAATCAAAAGATGAAGATGATAAACAAATTGAAGAATAAATTTGATTGAAAATCAGTAATCTTTTAAGGATTCTCTTAAGGCAGATAGATTGCAACTGAGCAGCTTTATTTGCGGAATGTTGAAACAAATCTAAAATAATAAGTGCATACGAAAAACAACATGATACATTCATTGGTTAGCAACAGGAACCAGTTAAAAGCAACTACAGTAGAAATATACAATAAAATATTCAAGATATAAGTTAAGTTCCCAAAACTGAAAAAAATTCAATAATCTGACTAGAAACATTATTTTTGGGAGAATCAGTAACAAGAAAGAAAGAAAAACTTCATGCAACAAAACCAATCAAAACTACATCACATTCAGATCATTTCCATTGAAATGTTCCCATGGCAACAACAGTTCATAACAGTCTATTTCAAGCAAGGCAGACCTCCTCCACTCGGAACTATCAGTGATTTAGGACATTACACTAGAGTGAGTATTTTCCTTTAACACTGTATAATCCATCATATCTCTGCTTCCCCTCCTCTTCACAAGCAGTTGGCTAAAAAATAAAAAGAACGAAATAAAAAAAAGAGGCTATCCTAACCATTGGTAGCCAACACAACAGTTAGTTAGGAGCATGGCATAGATGAGAATTGCACCTCCGACAGTCAGACCTTGCTGAGCCGAACACTTTAATTTCTGCAGTGTACATGTGAAAAGAGAGCTGGATCGCTTTGATTGTCAATATTGGTAAAAATGTCGGATCAACCAGGTCACAGCTGACGGGACTATGACAGAACAGCAGATTACAGAAATAATTTCATAGTTGTAAGCCAGAAAAAAAAATTACACCAAAAATCCTTTCATACTTTCACATCTGAGCATTAGTTTTTAAGAAGATAAGGTAAAGTTGAGCTGTGTGAAGTCTTAAGTTCCCATTATTTGAGCAAACAAATGTTTAGATGTTGGCTTGAATAATGCTAGTGTGCGCTATGATGTTACATTGGATGGTGGTGCAGCATTTCTTGGAGCCTGCACTCAATCGTTTCAAGGCTACGAATAGAGAAAGGCATTTCTACACAGTCGCCTGCAAGTGTCTACAATGAAGCGCCACTGTACCTGCAGGCGAGAGGTTCACTTTGGAGATGTCGATCAAAGAGTCGAAACGACACATGACGGTTGAGATTCCAGCTCCTGCTCTGTTGGAACTAATGCTCGCAACTGAGGACCACCTGCGAGAAAAATAAATCAAAAATGTCGTCTATTAGAAGAAGTCAGCTCTTGACTCACTTGTCAGAACGCGGGTCGTACGCTTCAACAGAACTCAGGTACGAACTGCCATCATGACCGCCCACTGCAAAGATCCTCCCAGCAAGCGGCGCCACCCCCACCCCTCCCCTGGGGCAGGACATCTTCGCCACGCACACCCAGGTGTCAGTCTCTGTGTTGTAGCACTCGACTGAGTCTAAAGGAGCATTATTGTCGAATCCCCCTGCAGCAGAAATAACATTGAACAACTCAAATGAACGTGAGCAAGGAAGGCACCGATCATGTAGATTTTGCCGTTGATCTCTGCCGCCCCAGCACCCGCTCGCCTCTGCTTCATGCTTGCAATCATGGTCCACTTGTTCAGGTGTGGGTCATACCTCTCACAGGAATCAAGCGATGTAGCTCCGTCGTTGCCTCCCATAGCATACAGGAATCCCTATGAACAACAGCCTCACGCATCACATGATATGCACGCGCCACTCACCTTTGCAGTGGCGATCGCCACTCCCCCACGCGGGAAATTCATGCTCTGCACAGCGCTCCAGGAGTTGGACTCGGGGTCATAGCGTTCCACTGTGCTGAAGCAGGTGGAGTCATCGAGGCCACCTACGGCGTAGATGGGACCTCCGAGGCACGCCAGACCTATGCCTCTCCTGATCAGAAGGACATTAATTCATCAACTGCTTCATGACAGTGAACACTGACCGCAGTGAGACCATCGGCGATATCACGCTCCAAGTGTTGGTCGCAGGATCAAAGATCTCTCCCGTGTTCAGATGATCCTGCCCGTCATGACCCCCAACAGCACACAATTTCTCTGAGGGTGACCAATCAGGAGACTGACCACAGAACAAGGAGCTCTACTGACCACCAATGGACACAACGCCAACGTGTCTCCTGCGACTGGACATTTCAGTCACTTGATGCCAACTATTTTTACGCAGATCATAGACTTCAATCGACTTGAATGGGTCTCCAGAGGCGCCACGCCCTCCCACACAGAAGATCACACCTGAGAGGGAAACTCAGTACAGTCAGTGTAACAATCACCAAGTACTCACTCACCAGCGCAGCTCTTCCTGGGTAGAATTTTCTCCGTGAGTTGCATGCCGGGAAGCACCCTAGCGAGGGACAGCTGGTAATACTTGGCTTCATCGAGGAGATCGCGGCATTCCAGGTTCTGCTTTAAAAATTCTTCAGTGCAAACTTTCTCAACGAGATATTTGGCTGGAAGTAGAGCCAGCTTCACACGCGATAACAGTGCAGGGAGGTGCGTGTGTCGGTCTGCCTTGTGCTTGACCCATTTCATGATCGGCTCGTACACCTCCTGTTCAGAACGCACGTTCAGGTCGTTTGACTCGATGATCTTGATCAAGTGAGGCGACGTCATGCTGAGGAACTCCTCCTGAGCGACGACGTGTCTGAACTGATCGCGAATGAAGTCATCCGCTTTGAGCACAAGGTCAGTGCGACCGTGCTGCTCAGCAAAAGCGCGGACACCAATGCAGTTACTAGGATGCAAGTGGTTCTTCATGAATTCACCGCAGGCGCTCGCGACCGATTCCATCTGCAGGATGGATGAGGCGTAGAGCAGGGTTTGCACGTTCTCAGTCGAGAAGGAGATCTTGGCTGTGTAGGCGTAGAGCAACAGTAGTTCAAACGCAGCCGGGTCAATGTCGTGGATGGTCACAGATGAACTGAGTGTCTCTGTCATTTGCGAGGTGAACATCGCCCGGAAATAGGCGCTGACTGAGGCCAGAATGAGGCGGTGACAGCGGAAAGAGCGGGCGCCTACAACGATCTCCACATCGCACAGTGTTTGGTGAGCGTAGAACTCCAAAAGAACAGAGAACGCCTCTCTGTGCACCGACTGACTCTCAAACGTCACGCTGGCTGAGCTGTCTTCCGTCATGATTCCTGGGGAGAATATAAATTGTATTTTTCGTTTTACTTTTTTTTCCTTTTCCTTTGTCTTTCCTTTGTACTGTTCTCTCTGATTTCAATTCAATTTATATTCATGCTGCACGTTATGAACCTATTATTATTGTCTGCCCTTTATTCAGGTTCACGCTGGGCTACAGCATAATTTTATGCTCGCTTATCAATCATTGTTCTACTTATTTTGAATAAATGATTTGATTTGAAAAAAAAAAAAGAAGACAGAATTGGGAGACAATGCATGTAGAAATATGCCGTTCTTGCACGCCATGTTGGGATGTGATACAACATCGAGTTTATATGGAATTGGAATACGAAACAACAACAAGCGGAAAGCCTCCAATACGTGGATCGAAAACGCAGCAAACTGCAAACATATATGTATTATCATATTCTATTGATCATAATGCATGTTCTAATGTCCTTTAAGTATCAATCTCGATTTGTCAGGTCTATTTTGAGTATTTATTCCTTGAGTGATTTTGATGTTGTTTCGAATGCGCCGGCAGTCTGCTGAGCGATGTCCGTGAGGACTCACGCATTTTTACTGCTTGTCGTTGTTTAAGTTTTTGTGCCCAAACAATTCGGTAAGCATTATTGTTCTTTTGTTATTCATGTATTCATTGATTCATTCAATTTGTTACAGTGACGTTGCTTGATAACTGACACAAAGATATTAAATGAAGCTCGCGCTTCACTTGAAATCAAACGTCGTTCCCTACTTCACCGTATTCGTCCGAAGTCAATACAGCCACGAATTGGGCTCAAGATCAATGAAAGCGTTGAAACGTAATCAGCAACAACACCGGCCAAAGTCAAGAAGGCAAGAAGCAATTCCAAGAGGTTGGTGACTCGACAAATAAATCGGCTGCAGAGATTGACTGTGAAAAACAAAAACTCAAAGCTTTGTTTCTGGAATTTGAAGAGGTACATGATGAATATGCAGAAATCGCAGAGGATGAGGCAGACAAGTACTTTAAGGAAGTGCGAAAAAGGTACTTACAGCCAATGACAGAGTCGAAAGTCTCGAAAAAAGAAAACGTCAAAGTCCCTGCTCAGCTTGCATCATCATCTTCAGTACAATCATCGTCATGTGCAAACGAGACTGCATTAGCCCTGTTACAATTGCCCAAAGTGGAAATTGAACTTTTCGATGGAAGTCCCCTCAAGTACCATGCGTTTTCACTCATCTTCGAGGAGACTGTGGAGGCCGTTGTGAAGGACAACCAAGCAAGGTTAACCAAGGTAAAGCGTACGACGCCATTAAGAATTATGCTCTGATTAAAGGTGATTCGTCTTTTGAGCAAGCAATAGAAATTCTTCAAAAACGGTTCGGTGACGAACACATCATCGTCAACGCAGTGGTCAACAGTGTTCGTGAAGGAGGCAAGGCGAATTCGGCGGAAGAGGTGTGCAGATTGTCCGATGACTTGCAAAATGGAGTCAACATAATCATGGGAATGGGAAGACTCAGTGAAATCGACAGCCAGCGTCTCATACTGGAGATAATCGATCGTTTACCGAATACATGAAGACACAGTGGAAGAGGCATGCTGTCGAGACGAAGAGGAATACAGATGAGTATCCAGGCATCGGTGATCTCGTGGACTTTGTCAGCAAACGTGCAGAGGAAGCAAGGGATCCAGTGTATGGTCAATCAGCGGTCCAGAGATCTCCAAGAAACAAGAACATTCAACGAAAAATTTGACGTATTTCCCCAAAAACAATTTTTCTTAATTTTGAGTATGTAAAAGAGCATTCAGTGGAAGTGGAAGACATCAAAGGGTTTTGTACAGTGTTACATTGTCGGAAAAAATAAATTAGTCACGTGTGGAGTGCCTTAGGGATCTGTTTTGGGTCCACTACTATTTTTATTACATCACTAAAGTCACATCTATTTTACACTTTGCTTTTTGCTGACGACACAAACGTGTTCATTTCCAATTCAGATGAACATGTTGCAGCCAGTAATATGAATCATGAACTCAAGAAACTAAGTTTGTGGTTCAGAGCCAACAGACTGATGTTGAATACTTCTAAAACTAATTTCATTGCATTCAGTACGCGAAGAAAAGTGAGCAGTGATATCGCGCTTTTAATTGACGGTGTCCCGATCAAGAGAGTGGAGTCTGCGGTCTTCCTGGGTGTGGTTTTGGATGAGAAACTCAGGTGGAATTTTCATATTCAACGTATGAAAAACAAAATTTCTCACACGATCGGAATATTTTCAAAACTCAACCAAATTTTTTCCAGAAGGGTGCTTATTACTCTCTATTACTCGCTCGTGTACCCAAACCTGACATATGGCATTGAGGTATGGGGAGCAGCTGTGGATGTACACATTAAACATGTTTTTATTACAAAAGAAAATTGTAAGAATAATAACATTATCACATTGCAGAGCTCATTCTGACTCTATATTTACTGAACTCAAGATAGCTAAATTTAATGATATTTACACCGAAAACATAATTCTCTGTATGTTTAAACTTGTAAATAATCGTCTGCCTCTTTCTTTTCTTTCTTTTATAATCAAAATTTTCTTTCTTTTATAATCAAAATACAGTCAGACCCCGTTAATCCGCCCTCCTCCGTTCCCAAGAAAACTGACGGATTAACGAAAAGGGCGGATTACATTTCAGACCACAAATTGATCAAAATTGTGTGTCATTTTAAAATCCCCAAAACCCATTTCATGCATTAGCGTAGTAGCATATACAATTAGGAATGAAGCAGGAGGCAAAAAAGACCTCATGAACGATCACATGAGCCCATTACAGATTTTTATTGTTTGAAAAAATCTGTGATGGTTGTCTGCTTAGCGGCATTAGGGGAGACTGGGGCCCTTTGGGACAAGGGGACCATTGGGACACCCCCCGTAACTAAAAATGTTAACCTCGGAATAACCATGAAATGCGATTTTCGAAACCTTGGGGATTCCCCTTCTTTTCTATGTGAACAACAGCGGGAAATTTTGAGCGTCTCCAAAACTGTGAGTAAAAATCGATTTTTCACCCCTCAGAGTAAAAATTTTCCTCTCTACAACGAACCATCCTGTAGTTCACCTTTCAGTGATAATGTAAACGTTAATATATGTTGAGGTTTGACTATAATAGAGGGTACTTTGTACAAAATGTGTAGCATCTACAACCACGTGTTGTACTATTAAATCGTTCGGGTGGGGGCGGGGTAGGGATGGGGGCCATTGGGACACTTGCTTTGGGGTCCAATGGGACACTGTCCCAATGGACCCCCTTGGTACACATTCTCATTAGATCTCTTTGTTTTATATTTTCTAGACTGTCATGCCACGCAATAAGAAAAGAAAAACCTTTAGCCATGGCCAGACTGAGCCAACAGCCATGAAGGCTGCTGTTGCCATGGTGTTGGAGGGGGCAGATAGCATCCGCAATGTCGCCAAAGATACGGGCATTGCAAAATCGACTCTGCAAAGATATGTCAACAAGGCAAAGCATGCCCAAAGCACAGGTATATATTGTTT
>KB311324.1:126241-138551 GCA_000328365.1 Capitella teleta
GGAACGAAAGGTTGAGAGGCCAGAAAGCATTAATCAACAATGATGTTGATTGCCTCATCAGTGACGTCTAGTGCGGATGCAATTCCCGCTTTCTTCCATCCATTTAGTATGGCGTCCGGTTTCTCATTAAGCGATTCCCAGGCCGTGATCACCCACTTTGCATGAACTGGCTTCAGGGTGCTGAGACACAAATCGACCGTCAGCTGGGATAGGTCTTCCTCAGCGGCGAGAAAACTGGCGACCTTTTAGGCATACCACTCAACGAACTGAGCCTTCAGCACGCACTTGAAGTCGGCATTACCGGACAGGTCAAGCGGCTGCAGCTCCCCAGTGCAGTTTGACGGCACGTACATCAAGCGAATGTTGTGCTCACCAAACAGGCTCACAACGTTCTCCACATGATGGGGTCTGTAAACATCCAAGATGTACAGAGCTGGCTGGTCGTGCTGCAATCCCAGCTGTGATCGAACACGTGTGCAGTAAGGACTGAGGACTCCAGTGATGTACTCCAGCATGATGGCTGTGTTTGACCAGTGATTCTCTGAGTGTGTGACTTGTCAGCCATCAGGGAAAGAAGGGAAAGAAGGTCATTAACCCACGCTCGGCCGCGAAATTACATACTGCAAATTTTTTTAGCTTGCGCTCGACCACGAAATAAAATACCCGCGAAAATTAATGAATTTACAGTAATAACACTTCACTCATCCAATATGCCGACAATACCACCCTCTACTGTGAATTTTTTTAGCTTGCGCTCGACCACGAAATAAAATACCCGCGAAAATTAATGAATTTACAGTAATAACACTTCACTCATCCAATATGCCGACAATACCACCCTCTACTGTGAATTTTTTTAGCTTGCGCTCGACCACGAAATAAAATACCCGCGAAAATTAATGAATTTACAGTAATAACACTTCACTCATCCAATATGCCGACAATACCACCCTCTACTGTAGCGGACGCAACCTCACAGAGCTCCAAACCCACATCAAATCAGACCTCACTCGACTAGTGTCATACTTCAACAGCAACTCACTTCAACTCAACCAAAACCAACTACATGACAATACAGCCCAAGCATACACATACAAATAACGATACTCACATCAGGATACACGACACAACCATCAAACGAGTACACGAAACAGCTTTCTTGGCTGTAATCATAGACGATTAACTCTCATTCCGTTCCCATATATAAAGCAGACAGAAAACAAGGTATCAAAAGGTCTCTTTGCACTACGCCCCATCAAACACATTTTACCAAAACAAAACTTGAAACTCAAATACTACGCCCTAATCTGCCCACATTTTTCATACGGCATCGTCCTATGGGTGACTCCGATCACGTGTTCCTGCGGCCTAAGGAACCATCCAATGAATGTATTGATGCAAAATATTGTGACTCTAAAAGTCTAAATCATACTAAATATAGCATGCATGCATTCAAGAATAAATTCCTATCCTATCCTAATCAGGTGGTTAGCGTTATGAATAAATTACCATCTTATTAAGTGTATAAGTTCATCTGTTTTATATCTTAACAACTGGTAGTCGATTCAGTGCTCTAAGGCTGGAGTAATCCTTTTTTTGGCTATGCATGCGGGGTTCCGTTTTTTGTTTTAAGATTTCTCAGAATTAGGTGGGTGTAGTGTTCACAAAGTTCAACTTATGATTATGCATGACTAATAAACATTCATTAGGTTTAGGCAGCCATTTTGTGTTCGTCTCTTTACAACATTGGCGACGAGGATTTCCATTAAACAAAGTGGATAAAAGGCAGTGTTAAGTAACACCTTTGGGATAAAGATGGAGGAGGATCATCAGTGCTCGGCTTCGCATTGATATTTTGGATAAACACCATCGGATACTCCAACAAATGGCGGGATTGCAAAGACTCACGCGGCCAGCATTTTTTTAGCGTGAGGGAGGAGCCTCATACACTCGGGACCCGGTGGAAACGGTGGCTCAGCCAGTTCCAAATATATGTTGTCGCTACAGGTATCACCGAGAAGAAGCGTCAAAGGGCGTTGTTACTTCATGTCGGTGGGCCGGAGGTTCAGGATATTTTTGAAAAGCTTGATCATACTGGGGACAACAACACCTGTGACCCGGAAAACATGATGGCTGTCGCGCTAGGAGGATTGGCACCTCACTTCGATCACGTGGGTAAACCTGAATCGTTAAACAAACGGTGGCTCACGTGGAGAGACGAGTTGGAACTCTTCCTTCTCGCATCAGGAGTGACAGATGCTGGTCAGAAAAAAGCTTTGATGCTACACATGGGAGGACCAAGATTGAGAGAGATCAACAGCAACTTTACCGCAGCCGACCGTAATCAAGTTCCTGATGCGAAGAATGCTAATGTGTACAGACAGACCAAGGCATTATTCAATTCGCACTTTGCGTTACTTCAGAACGCAAAGGAGTCAGATCTGTTGAAGATGAATCTGAGGGAGACACTCAGAATCTGAGCTGTGTTTTTGCGTTCAAGCCCCAAAGCGATGGTAATGCCATCACTCTGATCACAAACGAAACAAGAGTCAAATTTATAATAGACTCAGGATCACAGCATGACTTGTTGTCGGAAAAAGATTTCCAGAAAATAAACACAAGAAAGCCACTTAATTTATATCCGCCAGACAAGAAACTGTTCACCTATGCAGCCAACGAACCTTTGACCATCCTTGGTTCTTGTGTGGCCAAGGTTAAAATCCAAGAAGATGCCTCAAGAGATGTTCAGTTCACAGTCGTGCCGAATGCAAGGATTTCCCTTTTGGGTCACTCCACGTTCACAAAGTTTGGCCTGCTGTCCGTGGGTATCAACCAGGTGGCCAGTGACACTCCACAGCAAACCTGGAGAAACGTTCAGAAGAGATATCCCGGAGTATTCTCAGGACTGAGAAAACTGAAGAACTTTCAGTTGAAAATCAAGATTGACCCAGAGGTCAAGCCAATCTGCCAGAGTCACCGAAGAGTGCCGTTCTCCAGGAGAACAGAAGTTTCAGAAATGCTTGAGAAACTCGAAGAACTAGACGTCATTGAAAAGGTAGACACACCTTCGCTGTGAGTAAATCCCTTAGTGACTGTCGGAAAACCGTATGGGAAAATCAGAATTTGCTTGGACATGCGAAAGGAAAATGAGGCGATCGTGAGAGAAAGACACCCCATCCCCACAGTAGAAGAAACCATTCAAGAAATGAGCGTAGGAAAACTGTTCTCAAAATTGGACCTCAACATGGCGTATCACCAGATTGAATTGCACCTAGATTCACCGAAATCGCTACATTTGCATCTCCAAATGGCCTGTACAGATACAGGCGTCTCCTGTTTGGAGTCAACATGGCAACAGAGAAGTTCCAGCAACTCATCTCACAAGTGATTGCCGGATGTGCAGGTGCATACAACATGTCGGATGACATAGTGGTTGGTGAATCTCAGCCAGCACATAACCAGCGCCTAGCTTCTGTCGTTCAACGACTGTCCGAGCATGGACTTACTTTGAATGGAAAGAAATGTTTGATTGGACAAGCCTCAGTCGAATACATGGGACATCTTCTCACTGATGATGGTCTCAAGATCACTCAAAAGAAAGTGGAAGCAATTCGAAGTGCACCAGCTCCAACAAAACCAAGTGAAGTTAGGAGTTTCTTGGGTCTTGCTCAATTCTCAGCAAAATTCATGCCAGGATTTGCCACAACGAGCAGTCCTCTCTGGGAACTGACTAAGCAGGATACCAGGCCTGGAGAGGAATGGCGATCGATCGCTCTCGATCGCCATCGCTCGCCTAAAATTGCTTTCGGGAGAGTAGTTTACTGCTCGCCTCGCCTAGTAAAAATCGCGCGCACGGGAAAGACGACGGAGGCAGACTTATGATGACAACGATTTGACCCATTAAAGCGCCGCACCATTGGCCGAGCATTGGTGCGCATTTTTTAATTGGTCATGTCGTCTCCTGCATGACCCAGTAAAATGCCGTATGATTGGCTGAGCATCAGCATGCCCTTCTAATAGGGTCAGGGCATAGCATGTTTACGGTTTCACTTTCGAGAATTCGCCGTTAATCGCTGAGCCGACTGATAACAACGTTACTGAAGATGGGCGGTAATTCCGTTCATGTCAATTTGTGGTATACTTCTGTGGGATTAGTTCAAGTCAGTCTTAGATTTCAGGAAAGGGGAAGGAACACAAAAGTTGGAAAGTAGTTGAGAAAATGGTAAAACATCTCAGCATATATGGCTATGAATGCTTAATAATCAATAGTAGAGGTAAATGGGCACCTACCCCCTCCCCTCCCAACCCGCCATGAAATCACTCTCCTAACCTGTCTGAGGAGATCAAGTCATCACTCCCCAGAGATTTTTTAATGTCCAGGCCTGCGATACAGAGTGGAAGTGGACACAGAAGGAACAGAAAACGTTTGACCAAGTGAAGGCGGCGCTGTCAAAGGAACCGGTCATGATCATCCCTCATGGCCTACTTCACACAAGGACTGTCGATCAGGATCACGACAGACGCTTCTCCTTTTGGATTGGGAGCGATACTGGAGCAAGAACATGGTGGAGAATATAGACCAGTATATTACGCAAGCAGAAAAGTAACTCCGACTGAAAGCAGATACAGTAAAAGCTCGTTACAACGGCATGTTTGGTTTCAGGCAAATCGGTCGTTGTAACGAATTTGTCAGTGTAATGAATTTGGCCTATAACGCACCGACTGAACGTCATGATGGTCACTCCATAATGCCTATTGGTTGAAAAAAATATATGTAGTGTTATCTAGCATGCATACTGTGTTGTAACAAGGAAGAATAATTTTATGAATTTAAAGGATAGTTTAGGCCTTACATATTTATTTCTTGAAGAAATCAAACATTATTCTTTCATAAGCAAAAGCTGTGAATTCACACCTCGAGCGCTCGCTCTGTCGCCGGAGTTCATTGATGATTCATACAGTATTTTTCCGATCATCGGCAACGATCAAAGGACTTTTATCTTTTGTAATCAAAACAAACAATAACGCTTTGAAAGCCGACAAAGGCGACCGCTACCTATCCGTTGCTTTAATTGAGTGGGAGATGTGCATTTCACCCTCTGTGTTCAGCGTCGGCGTTCACAGCTTTAATCCTTTCATCTGAGCTGTTTACCAACAAACCATTGAATTGAATCTTTGATATTTTACCAAGGCTTAGGCAAACATTGCAACAATAACATGCCAACAACATCAAAACTTTAATTTATGTGAGCCGTCCGTCGTGGGTCAGTGAACATCGGAGACAGTCACGTGTCATTGAACATAAGCGACCTCAAGGCGCCGGCCTGTCGTTGTAATGAGCTAGATTTCAATGTTAAAGGCACATTTGTTTGGCTTTTTGCCTGTCAGTGTCGGAACAGTGAATTTTGTCAGTGTATCGGGCTTTTAACATTGTGGCAGATCGGTTTCGACCAAAAAGCTGTCGATAAGTGAATTTGTCAGTGTAATGAGTGTCGTTGTAACGAGCTTTTACTGTACTCTCAATTTGAACGATGATGATCATGATCATCATCATCATGATCATCATGATGATGATGATGATGAGGTTCGGAGGAAAATAATGAATTGTCGAATTAAACTCATGTTAAAAGTAATAGGTGATAGCCTGATAGGTGGAAGTATTTTCAAACATCCATACCGAAAGTTGAAGCTTGAGCGCCTCAATTTACGCAGAAATAATGGAATCGTCTATCGTCACGTTCTTGGAGTTGCATTTTTTTAGTAAATAAAGAGTCTTTTACGTGTATACGTTGATCTTGCGCAATTTCGCAAATATTGCAAATTCATTAAAACATTCTCAATCTAATTAAATAATAGAGTCAAGTATAAATTAGAAAACAAGAAACATTTTGACCCTCATCTATCTTAGAACACAAACGAACACTCAATTTCATGTTATTTTTACTGACGCAATTTTGATTACGATTAATAACGTCGCATAGCATAGAAAACAACCTTTACAGGAGAATCATAACGCACTTCGCACACTTCGCGGAATCGTTCAATCGTTTATCGTTTGCTCATTTTAACTCGATTATGAGCAGTGCACATACTCACGTAGTTCCTGCCTCGCCCAGTTGGTACTGCAGTCAAGTACTCGACTGTTCTCCGGCGGGCATTGCATGTTATGGTGCGAAAAACACAGTCTTCGTTTGGGATGTGGAGAGAGACCCCCCAGTCTGTTTAGCCCACTTCAGTGCTCACCAGGACCGCGTGGTTGGCCTCTCACTCAGCCCGTCTACCAATCAGCTACAGTGTTGTACTGCTGGGGAAGATGGTAGAGTCCGTGTATGGAATATTGAAGATGGCAGCATGCTTAAAGAGCATAATATTCATGCTGAGGTACATATACTGTAATAATAGCAGTTGAATGTCATTGAATTCGTTGAATGCCATTGAATACTAATTATTTCCACATATTTCAGAACCACAAGAAGCCAACATGCGTACAGTGGAGTCCCCTGGTGTCTGACCTCATTATCAGTGGTGATGACCGAGGGACGGTCGTCCTTTGGTGGACGGAAACAGACCAGCAGCGCAGTCTCCTCCCTGAGAACGCTCACATTTTCTGCCTTGCTTGCTCTCCCCATGATCCAAACCTCTTAGCAATTGGGTCAGTTATTGTAATAAGCACTGAGTAATTCAACCTGATGTCCATAATAGGTATCGTACAGGAGCTGTTGTTATTATCGACATGTCTAAAAAAACTCAAATGACTGTTCAGAGGCTAAAAGGTCATGATGAGGAGATCCACAGCATCTGCTGGTGTCCAGTCCCAGGTGAAATCATCCGAAAGAATCTGGTAGAATCTGACAAAACTCTGGAAACAAGCAAAACATTGACTTTTTTTTTTCCAGCTGAAAATGAGAAGGACCCTACCCCGACCACTGGTTGCCTTCTTGCTACAGGGAGCCGCGACCGAACTATCCGTGTCTGGTCCTTCACAAGGGGTCGACCAGTGCATGTTATGAAACTACCGACCAACACTGGGTACTCTCGAGGTCGTTACGATGACCAATCTAAAAATCGAGCTTGGGTTACTATTCTCTGGCTGAAAAACGAACCATACAAACTACTATCCAGCTCCTTCAAGTAAGAGAACATTTGAAGGTACCTAAATAACTAACCCTAATGTTTCTCAACTTCAGTGGAGAGTTAATACAGTGGGACTTGTCTCAGCCAAAACCTCAGTGGAAGCTGTTCACCGCAGGAGACAAAGCACTCGGTCACAATCGCATCGTGTTCAATATGGCCGCAGGGGGCTCTGATTCCAAGATTCTCGTCAGTTCTTCAATGGATCGAAATGTTTGAAATTGAATAATCAGAAGGATATAAATGCTCAACAATTTACTTGTTCTTAGATCGTCACATGGGATTTGGATACTTTGAAATCAAAACGCTCAATTCCCACTCTCGGAGGGTTTGTGTATTGCATGGCACATTCTCCTTTCCAACCTGGTGGGAGCCTATTTCCTCAATTAGCGATTATCAAATTTTAAATTTCTACTCTCCTTGCAGGGTGCGTGGCTCTTGGTGTTGGGGACAATATGATCCGTATTTGGAAAACTGACCACCCGGATAACTCGCTTTCCATCCAATCACACTGGCAGGGAATCCGGTCCAAAGTCACTGCCGTGAGGGCGCCTTAACCATGTCTCTACGTTGAATCCAAACCGCTTTTTTTTTTTTTCAGCTTGCGTGGCATCCCAAGAAGGAGGGGAAGCTAGCGTACGGCACAGACGATGGCCGTGTGGGCATTATGGACACCTTATCTCACAAGTAGGTTGCTAATGATATGCAAATTGTATGTGCATATTTTTATGTACCCACAGATCTCCTCTCATCTCTAGCAGTTACCACAAGCACACTGTGTATGTGGTTGCCTGGGGCCCTGTCTGCTCTGGTGAGAAACCTGAATGTTTTCTTGCAATTTTTGTTTGTATCCGGTGTTTGTTGAAATTGTGCAATTTTGGCAATCAAATGATCTCTTTGAGGGTAGCTAATGAGGTCTGTAAGTAACTCAATAATGTTTGTATTGGTTGCCATGAGGGATGTAATTTATGCTAATTATGTAAACAGTGAACAAACATGTTTTCAAAGAAACTGCATAATAAAGAAATCTTAATTGGGTTCTTGAAAAATCTTGATTAAATTACCCCCGGAATATTTCTTCAGCCTACTTCTCTTGAATGAATGGATTGGTAATTGTTATTGAGCTTTTTATACTTAGAGCTGTTCATCGCAATTTGAGAAAAATAAGACCCAGAGGTTGGGGGCCTTGATCAGTGCTGAAATTATGACCATGAATTTAATTCCCCTATGAGTACAATATTCTGCAGCTCCTTAATTGCATAACTATGGTGGGCGCTGTGTCCCTCTGTCTATGGTAGCATATGGTCGTAAGTTGGCCGTTTATTCTAAACATGTTCAATGCTGTTCCTCCAGAAGAGGCAGAGAGTGACAGCCTGGCTTTATTTAGCTGCGGTGATGGTGCTGTGCTGCAGCATCTTCCGTGGAATTTAGAGAAAGAGGCAAGCAACATTGCCCCAATAATCGCCAAGGCTAACAACGTCCAGGTTTGAGATTTTTATTTCTACTGTGGGTGCACTTTACCGATTTCTATGTGCAGGGAAAAATGCCTGGCAGAAGTGAAATCAGCTGGAAACCTGACTTGTCAGTGGTCGCTCTTGGCAATGAAGATGGGTGAGCCACGCTCATGTTATTTATCACTTCCTTTGCTTCTTGATGCTGTCAAAAGGATCATTCTTGTTTGTATTTAATGCTTGAGTTTTTCAGTTCTATTGACGTGTACCAAGGGAAGACCCTACTTCACTTGGCAAGCATCCAAGTTCATCATAAGCTTGTGAACTGCGTGCGATGGCATCCAGCATTCACTGCACAGTCTCCCGGTGGCTCCCCCTTCACTCACTGGCTCGCGTCCGGATCAAATGAAGCCGTTATCTCTGTGGTCAACCTGGCTGCCGTTTTTGGTCAGTGAGAATTATATCAGTTGTATACTTTTTTATCTATTATAGAAAGCAATTTATTTGCTGCCAGGCTTAGATACCTTACTTTATGACTACCATATCTACCGGGCTGAACTATTAAGAGTCCTTCAAGGAGTTGCATGCCTGAATTTCATAAGCGACTATGACATGTTTATCCACTTGATACGTTGATTGACATATACGGGAAAATCAAAATTCTCTTCAGAAAAACATGAGAAGGAGGGAAGCAAATCTGCAGCCAGTGTAATAACAGAGAGCTACGTGCAGCTGGAAGGCCACACTAACCGCATCACATCGCTCAGCTGGAGTTCCCACCAAGATGGACTCCTTGCTTCTGCTTCTTACGATGGCAGCTCTGAGGTCAGTCTGAAGCTAAAATGACCCTTGGGATCAACCAACATTCACCTGCAGATCTGGGACGCCAAGAGCAACCGTGGCGTCGCTAATTTCCGGACTGACCATGGTCGCTTCCTGTGTGTGGCTTTCAGTGATGTTGATCCAGATCTCGTATATTTGGGGGGAGACAGAGCCTCTCTTTTCGTATGGAGGCCCTCGGAACAACGACACAAAATGCCTCCTGCTGGTCGGTAACCTTTTGTAACCATATCATTTTCATTAAGAAGTTTAAACAAATTCTCAAAATTTCAAAATAATTCATACTTCTTCCCTTTATTTTTTTTTCTCAAATTGATTTAAACCATTTATTGGACTTTGATCAAGATCTAGGTATATGAAAAGACATATTTTATAGTCAACCAGAACTAGGTCATGAACTATTTATATCTCACTCTGCCCCCAATCTGCTCAGTTTTATGAGTGAGATTTTGACCAAAGTGATTTTCTCCTTTGAAGGCAGAGACAAGAAGAAAAAGAAGAAGAAAGCAGTGAAGATTGCGGATGATCCAAAGACATTCTGGAATAAGCAACCTGCAGCAGGTGCCATGGGTCAAGGAGATGTAACGTCCAACTCTTTTGATGAAGAGCTGGCTCAGCTGAAAGGAATACTGGAGAGAAAGAAAGGTCGGTTCTTCCTGTTCCATATATGCATTATTTATTAGGCTAAATTGTTGGTTGTTAACTTGTGCATCAGAACTTCCTAGTTATGATAATTCAATAATTCATTAGCTGTAGAATATTCAGGCTGGAGAATGAATGTTGAAAGCAAATTCAATGATTTGTCCTTTCAATTGTTATTATGCAATGACATGCGATGACCTAGTAGTCCATTTTTGGGACTTATGATGGTTCATAAAGGCAAAAAGCAATGGAAGGGAAGAGATTAAAATTATCAACCAAATCAACCACCTAGCCATTCATTCTTATCACTGAGGAATCTTATCTCTCTTCTTTTTCTTTTTTTTTGGGGGGGGGGCACAAGTTTGCCCATTGCTGTATTAGCAGGATACTCTGGATGATTAATTATGCTTTAATGCTTGGGATTTTATTTACAGCATTAGACTATAATTATTCCTTCCCAATCCATATCTATTGTAATTACATAATTATTATGATCGCAGACTAAACACACACTAGGTAGCTATATATTGTCTCCCGATCCATGCACCTGTTTCTGCTCAAACATGGCATCAGTTATTCTGCTTCCTTCAAATTGAAAGTAGTCGCTTTAACAGTAATACTCGGCTGGTGCAGTTGGGGGGAAAAAATATTGCCCTGAAGAGGAATTCAATTATATGTTTGTATTTTCTTGTATACGCACCTGTTATGACTAGGAAAGCTTTCGCAGGCTCTGGTCATCCCCATGCTCATCTCCTCTCTCCTCTGTTGCATGAGACCATTTAGCTTGTAAATTTTTTCCTTGTTTAAATAGAAACTCCTCATGCTTAATATTTCCCTCCTAGAAGAACTGAGTGATAAGAAAGCTGAAGAGGAAAAAAAATCGGAAGAACAGAAGCCTCCCTCTAAACCAGGTAAATAGGCCACGACTAACTAACTGATTATACAAGTATCTCTCTAACTCAGACACCAAGCCAAAGAGAAAAGCCAAATCACTTTTTCCAAACTCTAGTGTGATGGACAACAGGGGCAAGGTGGCAACACAGGAAGACTGTGTGCTTCTGACCCAAGCTATCTACTCCGGTGAGTGCATCCCAGTTAATACACATAATTTGTCAATGCTTACTTTCAGGCAATAAAGACCTGTTGAAAGATCAATTCCATCTTGGTTGCTTCTTTGGGCGCAGAGAAAGTCAATCCTTGTTGACTAAAGAAAGTGGGTTTCATGATTAATCATAATTCCATGATTTTGCACGTGTATTTCAGTCGATCATCATGCAAACAATGGTAATCTCGAGCACCAGATAACCTTGCAGATGATGAAAGGAAACCTGGTTGGGCTTCTTGAGGAAGCCGCTTCAAAGAAACAGCTCAATGACAGCCTCATGGCACTGGCGCCAATGGGTAAGCTCAAATAATGCTTCAAAGATAATATTGTAACAAGTATGTAGCTTCCCCACAAACATGGAGGGAATTTAGCGTCAAATACGCCGCCCAACTTGAAGAGGAAGGCAGTTATATGAAGGCTTCTTCTCACTTATTGGCTGCTAACAAGATCTCTGATGCCATCAATTTACTCTGTCGTAATGGGCAGTACAAGTATGTCTTTGTATAAAGCGTGGCTTTTGTAATGTGTTGTTTTCAAGAGAGGCGTTGTGTTTGGCTCAGGCTCGTTTGTCTCCAATGGATCCTCTTCTGAAGTCTGTGTGCTTGCAGTGGTCGTACCATCTGGCTAAGGATGGAAACATGGAACTAGCTGCTAAATGGTGAGCAATTTGTGTGTTTTTAGATTTTGGGCACGGACTGCATTTTCTGCTGTAGTTACCTTGCAGTGAAGGAACCTTTGGAGGCAGCCAAGGTGCTCGCCAAGAGGGCGGATCTTCCCTCAACCCAAACTGCAATCAGGGTTTGCTTAGCTGCTGGCCAAATTGCCTGTGCTAAGAATTACGCCAAGAAGTGTGTCCAGCAAATGTTGATGACAGGAGATTTAGCTGGAGCTGAAGCCATCTGTATGATTGACGCTGAATTCAAGGTGAGTTCATCAAAGAAATAAAGACAAGGGTCATCACTCGTGTTGCACAGTATCTGGAGCTGTATGTTTGCATGCACCAAGCCCTGGCTCAGCAGTTGCATGAGATGGGATGGCTTGATGAGACTGACGTTGCATCGTACAATTGGATGAAAGAGAAGGAGCTGAAGGATGAGGATAAAGTTCCAAGTGAGCAATCATGTTGGGAGTTTATGTTTAT
>KB311324.1:138710-200322 GCA_000328365.1 Capitella teleta
GATCCACTAAATAATCTGGTGCATGATTTAGAGGATTTTAAGTTGTCCCAACAGAACCAGAAGGTCAGTGATTAATGCAGAATAGATTTTGAACTGTTTTATGCTCTTCTGTTTTATGCTCTTCAAGGCTCTACCTGAAGTCAGTCTTTTGGTTACCATGGGAATTGTGTATCTGTTGCAAGGAAACTCGGATGAATGCTGTGTCAACTGGTCTCAAGCTTTGTCAGTTTGCAATGATGGGGATAATTTGCCACTCGCTGCTAATTTGTGTCAAATTCTACTCCCAACTGGTTTGTATGCTTCTACAGCAGAAATGTTTTTTAACTCTTGGTTTTCAGGGCCGACTGGAATCACGAGGCTTCAGGCGCAATTACTTGCTTTAAGAATCTCAACTGGAGTGAAGCTGGAGGAGCCGCTTTCACTGCTGTCCAATCATGAGCTTCTGCCGAAGGATTGCGTTGAAGAGGCTCACGATCTAAGCGTTGCATCCACTGGCGTCTCTTGCGATGCCAAATCCTGTACACCTGGCGACTGCTTGATTGCATCCTATTCTATTATAGCTGTTAAGAGTTGTAGAGCTCCTGCTGACTTTGGAGCTCTATCTCGTAGCTTGCTCTGGGATCTGCATGCTACGAGAGTTGCATGTAATGAAGCCCTGACTAGGATATCATGCGCAACAGCCTCTATGATCAATTCTCATGTCAGAACGTCAACTCCAACGTTCTCGTTTTCTGAAGAGTTTACTGCAGATGCTAATGTCGAGTTAGGAGTTAAGACCGATGCTGAGGCGAAGGCGCCCCTGGATGCTGAGGCGAAGGCGCCCCTGGATGCTGAGGCGAAGGCTCCCCTGGATGCTGAGGCGAAGGCGCCCCTGGATGCTGAGGCGAAGGCGCCCCTGGATGCTGAGGCGAAGGCGCCCCTGGATGCTGAGGCGAAGGCGCCCCTGGATGCTGAGGCGAAGGCGCCCCTGGATGCTGAGGCGAAGGCGCCCCTGGATGCTGAGGCGAAGGCGCCCCTGGATGCTGAGGCGAAGGCGCCCCTGGATGCTGATGTTGATGATGCTCTTCTGAAGGAGCGTCAGAGGCAACAGAGTGGAGAGTGTGTGCCAATGGCAGGCATACCAGGCATGGTAGTTCCTCTGAAGCCACATCAGCAAATCCCGAAGTCACCTCTTCGATCAAGTGACCTGGAGCCCCTGAGAGCCCGCCGGGTGTCCAGCGAGACCAGCTGTGAAGACGATTATGAAACTATGTATGAGGAGAACCCAGTCTGCTCTGAATTATGTCAAATCTTTGAGAAGAAAGAAGAGGAGGCGAAAGTGTGGAATCTCTCACTTCCTGTGGACCTCCACTACCAGATGGAAAGTGTCCCTCTGGTCTGGTTGGCTGAAGAACAACTTCAGATTCGAACATGGTTAGGTCGAGTTGAGCTTCCCAAGGTAGGACCCTTTAACTTTCTTCTATTTATGCTTACATATTTATCTTGACAGAATTGTCCTTTCCCGAACCCTATCCTCTCCGCCATGACTCTGCTGCCATATCTGTCCAAGTATGAGCCATCGCTCATGAGGCCTGTGCATGAATGGGCATCAAAACATGCGTATCTTCAGGAACAAATCAAAGAATTATCCTGCTTCGTTTTGCCTAAGGAGGAAGAGTCTAAATGATCGATGTTGTGGCTCTCTAATTGCATTTATATTTGTCTACTGTTTTGTCAATGCAAATTATAATACTTTTTTGATATGCAGTGTTTCTCTTTTCTTCCCTTTTATTGATCAAATCAATGTTATTAGGCTTCTAACTCGTATACTCCCAGGTCATAAGAGAATGGAAGCAAGCATTATTATATTACATATGCTTGACTGTTGTTTTGAAAGTTCAGTGGACTAAGCTGAAGCATGTTGTGTGAAACCAAACCATGGTGCCTTATTAGTTAACTGGTGCAAAGAGTGTGCTCCACTCGGCATTTTGTACCGCATGACAAGATTCCCCTAGAGCGGCGTCTTGTGAAAGGTACTTGTTGACACATTAGACCTAATCTGAAGTCGCTGGGTTCAATGAGTCATCAAATGTGAAGTTATGTAGACACAATGTTGATCCATACCCACCGACGTGCAATTCTTCTGACAGTGGAAATCAAGGCACAGCTTCTAATTATCTCGGGACTTTGCTCAATCAACTTCAGTTTCGCAATTTTGCTAGATGAACCCGGAATTACTTGTCTTAGTTGCATCTTAACAAGCCGTTGCTCTAATTAAATGAGCTGAACTCTTCATCGCTTCCATTTGGACAGCCCTCGCAAACAGGATAGCTGGATTGTTTACTTGGGAATTGTAAACGAAAGCAAGAACGAGCAGCGTCATCATAGATCCCTCAGTTTAGTTAGTTTATTGTGGAAAATGAAAGAAAGGTATACGACGTGACATGATTGCTCCGAAGCCTTAACTTGTATCCAACGCTAGTAATACAACTAGCAACTTAATAAAATTTAATAGCCATGATGTGTAATGAACGTGAGATATCCCAAATAAACATGGACCGAGTGCATGTATTGACTCGATTTTCTTAGCTCACGGCAAATAGCTGGAGATTTTTTTGTTTTTTTGTTTTTTTTCAATTTTTTTTTTCTTCAATAATATGAGGGTTGTTTGAAAAGTTCTCGGCCTAACATAGAACACGCTATACTAGAGACGTGAAATTTGGAGGTTGGACAGCACAACTTTTCACAAAATCACACGCATATTTATTTTCCTGGTTTAATTAGATTTTGATTGTGCGCCCTTTGACCTTTGACCGATATCCCTGTCAAAGGCTCCATTTTTGGTGGAGAACGTTTGCTTTGTGGGTCTCTCATAACACTTTCTCGCAAAATCTGATCGCTGATTTTAATGGACAACACTGCCTGACTCTTGGCTTTGGTGTGATGAAAATTAAATGGAATTCTGTCGACAAAAAAAAAGTTAACACGGAAATTGCGCTGGGAAGGTGCATTAAAAATACCCGCGTATTTTTCATCATTCGATCAAATGGACACGCAGCCACTAAAAATAATTATTTCGCCACATATGTTAAATACTAGTAATTGTATTATGTGGAAAAGACATAACTGTTACTGCCTTAAAATTTTGCTTTACTGATAATTTAGTTTGTTATAATATTATGACACTATACTTGTGTGTCTGAATGAATATTATAGAAGGACAAAGTATTGACTGTAGGGTCTACCCATATATTTAGGCACAACTCTGGATAATTATATCACTCTATTTTAATGATTTAATATTTACATTCATTCTACAATACAATACATACTACAATATCCCACAAAAAGGTATAAATGATGCTCTTCTGGGACAAAAATATTGAACCCGAATTGTTATGTCAAATTTTTCCGAAACGTAAAAATACATTGAACGCATCAGCTCGTTTTTACGGGACCGTTACACCTCCTTAGGATTCATTGATTTCAATAACACTTGGCATATAGTTGCGAATTAATATGAAAATGTGTTTGACAAATATTATGATTCACTTAAGGTTTTCCCATTATAATTACAGTTTAATCACTAAAGGAAGCATAGGTTTATGCCTGTACCAGTGCTGACTTCTGGGCCTTATTTGATCCTTTTATAATAACTGCATCGAAATGTCAAAAACATGTATATTTGTCATTGATTTGATGCGTCTATGAGGAAAGTATCGAAGATATCCGTCGAAGAATAATTGTCTAAAATTGATTTTTAATTAGCGCATAAAGTTTCCCTGCCGGGAAGCTGCCAGTGATTGGTATTGTCAGAAGAAGCGTCGCCTCTGAAATATTTACAAATCACTCTTGTATGCATTAAATATCTTGGGAAAACAAAACGTGTCTTCGATCATTGTTTATGTGATATTGGTATTTTTTATAAGTAAGGGAAATCCTGTCAAACTGCCCAGAATTTGGACTTTGGTGCTTGTTTTTAGAAGAAAAAAAAATCCCGGGGGAGCAAGCCACGGACCCCCCTAGCGGTGCGTCCCGCGGGCACGCTTCTGTGCCTTCCGCACAGCTTCCCTGTATGTTTCTTGTCCTCCATGTTTTAGAAAAACCCAGCCCTGTGAAAATGCTAGAATAAACACTGTGCACTTAATTAATTAGCTATTATAGTTTATTACCTGGTCTGGTACCCTTTCCATGTGGCTTTATCCTGATCCGGCCCTCCGCCCAATATGAGATGCCGACCGCTGCTATAATTATATCCATGAAGCTACCATTATTGAATGCGTGAAAATGAATAACACAATGTTGTTATATAGATGACTAAGGTCACCATAAATAAGGGAATTCATGCTGCTCCCTTCGTGATTATAATCCTGAATTGCTCTCAGCTGAATTAAATAATGATAATAATATTTATAATAACAAGAATAAAACAATATAATAATAATACATCTACCAGACAGTTGTAATGAAGCTTACAAAAGGAATAATATTCAGAGAAATCAATTCAAGCAAGCAATCCGATTTTTGTTTGAATTTCTTCTTTTTTTCACTTTTTTTTTTTCACTCCTTTTCACGATTTTTGTTTCTTTGTTTTTTTCCACTTTTCTTCTCACGATTTTTTTTTTTTTTTTTTTTTTTTTTTACCGGGGCGCAGGTCGTCTCTACCAGGGCGCCGCCCCACCCCGCCCTGGCTACGCACCTGTCGAGAGATAATTCTTGTGATTGGTCACTTGTCTGGTGCATTCATGACTGAAAAACAATTTTGTACGTCCCCTGTCAGAGCCTTAATAATTATGTAATAAAAAGAAGCCAATTTATTGTTAATGCTATATTTATGCTCATACTAATTAGCCCATAAGAAAAAGATAAGATTAATCAATAATAAAGAATTTAGTTTGGTCCATTTTAGCATCAGTTTCAATGATGACCACCTTTTGAGTTACACGAGTAGCTTTCGTTTCCATGCACGATATGAGGCATCGGAAGTGTGGGATGCCATCAAGCCAATTCATACCATTGTAACCCCACCGACCGAATTAATGCGAATACCAATTGATAAGCACTCTGGAGCAAATGATTCTACAATATCATTGTCATGCATGTATTCGATTAAGACAGGAAAATCCCGAGCAAATTGCTTATATAATGCCACCACGTACGTTCTTCTGGTTCACATATGATAACAGTTATGATTATATACACCGTTATGATTATATACACCGTTATGATTATTCTCTTGTGCCGTAGATGATTGTTTCTTGCAGGACCTTTTTATCTGCAAGATATTTACCTCTACAATCAGGTAAATTTTACTATAACCTGAATATTATTTTGTGCCCATTTGCGTCTTCTAAATCTTATGCTTCTCTTTTCAAGATATCCTCTTCTTGGTATGAATTACGTCATAGCCACTCGATCATGTAATTCATGTTGTAGCATTGAACTCCGTTCGAAAGATTATAACACAAAATTCTAGTAAAAATTTATTAAATGAGTGAAATACAACAAAATTAACATGTAACATGTAACAACAGCACCTGGTCAAGGTCACACACAATAAGAAGTCAAGCTCACGCAAGGTCACTAAATAGTAGCACCAACACAAAAATTCGGGAGTTTTTTTTGAAAAAATAATCCAGTCATATTCATTAAAATACTTTTAATACACGTAAATATAAATACATTATTCATTCAAGACTTTGGAGGTATAAATAACTCATGAATGACATGTTACATAACCAAGATTACCGTTGTTCATGCTCGTCTGTTCAAAAATAAATTTCTTATACATTTTCTCCGCTGTGCAATATCGCGTTTATCACATACAAGAGTTTGAAATGCACATTAAATTAAGTTAGCACACATCGATGCGTAACGCTTTGCAAACCACGTTGTGTCGTTGAAGTTCATTGAACCTTTGAAGATTTCGTCATCACATCCAGAAGCACAGCAGGGGAAGCGTTTTGCCACAGTTTTTAGCGAGTTAAGAAAGCATAACAAATAGAACAATCAGCACCAAGAGCTCTGCAGAGTCGTTTTCACAGTAATGTGACTCTTGCGTGCTGGGGGGCCACCATTGGCCGTCACATCGGACTTCTTCATCGGAGATTTTTCGATCAGCTTCTTGAAGATCGATGGCGATTTCTCCTTTCTTTCCTCCGAAGGCGAATCTTTCGATCCGTTCGACACTTTGCGTGCAGTTGGAGAGGTAACTTTGCGAGGGTCAGTTGTTGGTTTCGAAGGAGCGAGACGCCTGGTCACAGCCTGTGCAGTCGCACTCTCCGAAGCACCAGACTTTGCTTTACCAGTAGTTGTGCCCAGTTTGCTCATGAAGCGGCTGACTTTGCTGTCGGACTTCTCCGCAGAAGTGGGCGTGGTGTTGAGAGTGCTACGGCGTGGACGAGAGAGGGTGCTTTTGGGCGTCTCGGGAATGGTAGGCGGTGAGGTGACCCTGGGAGATCGTGTAGTCGAAGCACGAATGGAGGACGTTCTCCTTGGGGGCACGGGCACGTCCCTGTCAGCCGCAGCTTTCTTATTCGTGTTCAGCACTGAAGCCGGCATTGTCGCCCTCCCCGCTCCCCCGCGGACGAAAGCTGGGCTCACGGATTTTGGAGCCGAAGATCTGGCGAGAGGGGAGAGCGTAGAAGGGGTCGATGTCTTGTTGAGACGCCGAGGGGTGGAAGTGGTGCTGGTGGTCGATGCTTCACTGTTGACGCTGGTGTTGGAAGCATGCCTCGTCATACCGCCGGGCCGCTTCGGCCGAGTTAAACGAGCTGTCACAGAGGCTGCAGTACTTGATTTTGTTGGAGTTTTCGTTGGAGACGAGGAAGTACTGTTGTTGGAGGATCTGTTTAATGGAGCGCGGGGGGTAATCCTCGAAACAGGTTTTGTAGGTGACCCTCTCTTCACTGGTGAAGTAGTAGCAGGCTTTGTGGGACTAGTGAGCCTTGACGTGCTCCTCCTAGGAACTGAAGGAGCAGGGGTGCCTCCCAACATGACCTTCTTGGCCTTCTCCACACGATCACTCTCTTTGGGCGTTGGTGTGGGGCTGTTCCAGCTTTCCTCACCATCAACACTGGCTGAGGTCTCACTGATGGTCAATTCTGGTTTGTGCACAAGACTGTCAATGCTGCGTGAGAAATCAGATTCTTTTGATGTTTCTTCTTCCTCCTCTGGGCGAGAGGACGGCAGTTCACGTCTCTTCGTGTTTGGAGTCAGTGTGAGCTCAGAATCCAGCGTGCTGCTCATGGAAGTGCGCTGTGACACGGAGGGATCAGACACGCTTTCGGACTCGAAGCCTTCATCACGATTCAGGTCACTTTCATCCCGAGAGGTACGCGGCGAGAAAATCAGATCGGAGGTCGCAGACTGCAGTTCTGGTGCCTGGCGACCGCTAACCCAGTCGTCATCAGAGGTGGTGGAGTAGCGCTGTGACAAAGCACTCAGCCGCTTTTTACGGGCCTCGCGCTCAATGACTTTCTTCGTCTGGAAATGAGCAAGATTTGTTTCCAGTTCTTCTGTCTCCAGCTCTTTCCGTAGCGTCGATGTTCGCACAGGAGATATTTCCTTAGTTTTCTCCTCGCCGGAAGGTCTTGAGAGGCTGCTCAATCGAAGTGTCCTCCGTGCAGGGTTGTTGCGATCAAATGCAGGCAGTTCAGTCTCTTCTTCTATCGCAGTGTTCAATTTGTTATCAGCTTTGGTTGTCTTGAATCTGTGTGGAAGAGTGGAGGACCTCTTCAGTGGGCTGACCTCTTTCTCCTCATCAAATACTCTTCCCCATCGCTTGGTTTCTGGAGTTGTGTTTCCATCTTTGTCAATGTCACCAGAGCTAGCATAGGATTTTGTGATTGGTGGGATTAGACTGGACATGTTGTCATAGGTACTGTGCGGTCGAGTCTTGGTAGGAATTTGTTGTTTTCCATCTTCCACGTACTTCTTGGAGGTTTCCTCGTCATCTTCCTTTTCAATGTCACTCTTCCACCTCCCGGACGTATGGGCCAAGAAGGCTTTCTGAGTCAGACTGCTATTGCACTCATCGTTCTCATCGAAACTGGCACCACTGATGGATCGTGACAGACTCTTGTGCCCATTCTCTTCAGGTGTTTCAACTCCCACCATTTGGTTCTCCTGACCAGTTTTCTCAACATCCTGGATGATCTGGTCAACATCACTCAGGCGATTGTTGCGCATTTTCTTTAGAATATCCGCATTTGAGCGCCGTCTGTTCTCTGCTTCCTCGGAAACTGCTGTCACTTTCTGTAGTCCGCCCTTTGCTGGGCCATTGTCTTGGCTGTCACTGACGCCCTTCTCGGGAACATTGTCCATATGCTTGGTCTCACCACTGACCTGCCTTGATTGTGGCACCATCACTGACCGACTCCTCGTGAATTTATACACCCCAGTATCGTTACCCTCGTCATTCTCACCGGTAATATCGTCAGTCGTCTTAATCTTTTCAGGAAATGCTTTTGCTAGTTCACTGCGATCAAAGTTACTCCTTCTACGCCTCTCCAAGCGTCGTCTGTCTCTTTCTTTTTTGCCTTCGTCAGCTTCGTTCACCTCCTGGCTCTCAGCACTAGAGTTTGACCACCTGTTATCTGACTCAATTGACTTCACTCTGGCAACATCACATCCAGACACAACAGAAGACGAAGTAGAATCATTTCGGCTCCATTTTGCCGCGGAAGTTTTATCTGTTGGAGCCTCAGCGGAGGGCGGAGTTGGCGAAGGCGCCCTTTCGCGACCGTCCGTCACGAGTGGTTCTAGCGTGTTCTTCGTCTTGCGCCGACGTCGCAAACTTCCTGAGCGTTCAAACTTGAGGAACTCAGCATCATCACCAGATTGCATCAAATAGTCAAAAAGGTTATCCGCGTCCTGAATTTCACCACTATTGTGAGGATTCTCACTGTTCATGCGTTCTGTGATCGCTTGGAGCTTAACTTTCGCTCCTCGTTTGCTTCCACGCTGAGATCCACTGCGGGTGAATTCGCCGTTTCCTAAATCACCATTGGTTGGCTCCTTCGTCAAATCTTTATCAGACTTCTTCTTGAAGCCTCCCTTGATGTCACCAAGTAAACGGTCCACTATGCATTCCCCGTCATCCGAGTGCAGCGACGTGGGTCGTGAACGCTCGCCTTCAGACTTGGACGAATCTCCTGAAAATGACATCACAAAATTAGCTCATGGTAACTTGAGACCAAGGAGGGAATTCTTACCCGAAGGATGCCTTCGTTTAGCCAGCTGCTCTTCTCGCTGCTTTCTTCTGGTTTCTGCTTTTACTTCTTGCTCTTTTCTCTCGTTGTTTTCCTATTCGTGATAACAAAGAGATTAAAAATTGTTCACAGAATAATCATCATCACGAACTTGAATCGAAAGTTTGAACTTCTCGCAGAAAACATTGAAAATCTTGATGCATTCATCCAACTTAAAAGTCGTTTCATCTTCGCAGTAGAACTTGGCCAATTCCACTCGTAGCTGCTCCAGTTCACTCAAATCAATGGTAAGCTCTTCAATTTCCTCTTTTGCAAGCTAATAAAACACAGAAGTACTCATAAATATTCATTTAATCAAGGCATCAATAGAAATCTACCTCCAAAAAGCTCTTCATTTGTAATTGAAACTCAGCATCGGTTTTTTCAATTTGTTCAGAAATTGAGTTGACTTTTGACCTCAGTGAGTTGATATCTGAACTTAGCGACTCCACTGAGTATCTGGAATGAAACAAAATTAACTCTAACGCAGCCACTATTAAACAAAGATTAATTTCACTTCATCACTTACAGAAGAAAAAAAAGAAAGACAGTGGATAAAAGAAAATGGAGTTAGGAGTTTGATCAGTAAAGATCTAAGATAATTAAGCTTATCAGATAAGGTACTCTTTTTGGAGAAAAAGCTTGCATGCAGAATCTCATGTATATAGTCCTATAAGAAACTTACTGTGAGGCCTCCTTCAGGTACTTAAAGGTTTCGTGAAATGTTAGAAGAGATTCTTTCTTGGTCTCGGCTTGCTGTAAAAGAACAGTGGGAATTGAGACATAACCGGAACGTGTGAAATTTCACAAGTCTTGCATAGAAAGCAATACAAAATATCAATCACATCATTCCTAAGTGGTTTAAATCATCATAATTCCTCAAAACAGGTTCACTTTCGGATTGAATTATTCACAAGGTCAATCACTCAATGATTAAATTGTACATGGTTACCATTGAAGCTCTCATAATATCATTGAGGGCTCAATTAGACCTACAGAGGAGACATCGTACGTTGGCACTGGTGTTCCTCTTATGAAAGTTTTATCAAAGCAAATGATTATATTGCACAGAAAAATATGTCATTATGATAAATGGTTTTATGTCTGTGCGGGATTGGCGCGCGACAAAAGCAACTCACCATAACAACATAATGCATCAAATTCATCTTCGGTTTGTTGGCGCGGATTTCTGTCAGTTTTAACAGTGATCCGAGTTTAAATCCAGCTGCATCGCCAGCATAGCCACCCTGTATTAAAAATAATTATAATCGGGGTGGGATCCAAAATATGAGAAACTTACGGCATTCAGGAAGTTACCGGCCATGAGGACCATGTAAATTATCTCTTGCAAGTCATCACTTTCTTTCAGGTCTAAAGAGTTATTGTTATTAATTATTATGAGGTTAATTAGGGTCAAGTGGTGTAATTAATCACCTCTGGCAGTTAAAATGATGGCGTCTAAGGAAGGTTTGATGAGGTCTATAGTGTTGGTGAACTCCTCTTTAATTAGCATCGATTCGATTCGCAATGTGAAGCTGTAAACAGGGAAATAGGTCAGAATGGTCACCTGAGTGACAGGGATTATGTATGCATTTGGACTGATAGAATACTTTAGGTCTATTTAAATTGCAATCTAATTGAAAAATTCGTCGATTAGATTTCGGCGGGAGGGATAATCCATTATTCATGAATCATATAAGGGAGGATTGATTATTTGAGTCAAAAAAATAAAAATAAAAATAAAATAAAATAAAATGAGAAGAACATAAACTCACTTTGGCAGTTTTGTTAATTCTACAATGAATTTCTCAGCGTTGCCAAGTTTCGTTTTATCTCCAGTAAATGATCTTAGCATTTCACACTGAAAACAGAAAGAAAGAATTACATTGTGATTTCAGTACATATATATATACAGTGTAATAGTATACACCGTGAGTGGGTACTACATGTAGATCGAAAACGTCGCATCGTGAGTCAGCACTCAGCTAGTTTGAACTTGCATCAAAACCGGAAAAACTCAAGGCCAATCGCGATAACAACCAAATGTTATCCTAAATTCAAACAATTAATGGTCATCCTCTATTGCTTTGTATGCCCACTATCGTAACATGCAAACTCTCGAATCAAAGAACACGATTATATGGATATCTTCACCAGTGACTCATCACACAAGCCAATATTTAATCGTCAAAATACAGTACGAGATACAGACTTATAGTATTTGCTTTAATAATATTTCGCTTTACAGTTTGCTTAGTGGAAGGGTGAGATCTCCACCTATGTCCTCGACTAAAATTAAAAGTAGGCCGGTAAAGTTTTTTGTTTTAGCGTGAAATGCAGCAGAGATAGCGGCACATTTCGTGTGTTCATCGAGGCATGCTTTCTTTCTGACCCCATCAAACAAGCATAAAAACTAACCTCGTCCTTGTCAGGCAAAATCTTCAGGAGTCCTCTCAGCTTTTCAGCGCCGATTTCCTCACTTTCTCCCCGCGTTAAATGTCGTACAATTTCGTAATGGGTGATTTTGAACTGTCTCAGGTAAATGTTGATGTTGAGCGACCTCTTTCCATCCAAGAGGTTGATCTGGAAACATTTAAACACATGCAGGTTGTGATGAGGCGAGGAACGCTGGACATACCTCGTCTGATTTCTTCTTCCTATCCGAGGCGCCATCCAACGAATCTTTCTTCTCTCCCAATTGAGGCACAACGACAGAAAAGAGGTCTTCCATGGTCGCGAAATCCAGTTTGTAATCCTGGAATCTTTCACCGACGGCTGTCCACACATTGTCGCCACCGATCACTTTGTTTGCGGGGATTTTATTCCATTGAAATTTGCGCAGTTTGTTTTTAGGGGTCGGTGTTTGTTGTTGAGGTAGTTTGACGGTCAGATGGCTAACAGCAGGCGACACTCCGAAACACGGAGGAGGGGGTGGAGGACAAGGTCCTCCCGGAGGAGGTGGTGGTGGAGGTGCGCCACCTAGTAAGGGTCCTGGTGGAGGGGGAGGTGGAGGGGGAGGTGGAGGAGCACCTCCCATGGCAGGAGGTGATGGGGGAGCGAAGCCCATTGGAGGCGGCGGAGGAGGAGGTGGAGGAGGCGTTTTGACTGCGGGTGGAGACAGCGGAGAGGCGGTTGGCCCGCTCTGCTGAGATGCCGGACTCATGGCGGGGGGCAGTGCGATGGAGGGCTTGAGTGTCGCTCCTCGGCTGTCTCGCCTTACGCGTGTCGGACTTGAGTCCTGATCATGGCAAGAACAAATACACTTGTCACCAGCCTTGATAGCTTTCTCGAGTCGCCGTGTGGCCGACTGCAGAAGTTTTGCTGAGTCCTCCTTCTTCTCAAGCAGCGTCGCGCACAAGACGAGTTTTTCCGTCGTATCCCAAATCACATCACTTAACGGGTCAGCACTGTCCACTTGCAGCAAATGACGTAAGATGGACAAGAAACTGATCTCCTGTGGTCCGTCGCTTACCTGAAACGCAGAGCATATATCCCGTGATTAACAATATCCAATGCTGCTCAGCGATCTCCGCGCTCGATCTGAGCGATCAAACCCCGGTCGCTGAGTTAAAGACCTTTAGCTCTCGCTGTGTGTGCGAGTATAGGTCGCACCAGTAGAAAAGGGTAGCGACAGAGGCCCTTCGTTTATACGATATCAGGCCCTAGTAAATATCTATCCCGATTAAGCAGGTGCCTCGTATTAGGGTTCTATTTTAGCCCTATACTTTGCAATGCACAATGAGTGGACCACCTGGCAAAGTTCTCATCGCCCTTCTGTATACGCATCGCACACTTTTGAATTCAAACTTGCATCGTTTAGTGAGTCCACTTGAGAACCAATTGAAAGCGTTAAAGAACACATTCATTATAAAAATGGGTTAAGGACTCACAATGAATGACCAATGACCACTCTATGGTCAGCTTAATCATTCCTTAAA
Organism: Capitella teleta; assembly: GCA_000328365.1. NCBI lineage: Eukaryota > Metazoa > Annelida > Polychaeta > Capitellidae > Capitella > Capitella teleta. The sequence continues at coordinate 151,879 of KB311324.1, forward strand.
CGCAATGAAACAAAAATTGCTGCAAAGATCTGGAAATGTTTTCCGCATCAATGGATTTGATTCAGAAAGCATCTGCTGATGACGTCAGAGTACGAGACGATTTGAGGACAGCGTTGAGGGCAACGCATAACTTAATGTTGGCCTCATCACCAGAGCACCTTTCCCAGAGACAAACCACCTTTAACGACTTCGCCAATTAAGGTCAAACGACACAATAAGCGATAGATCTGACTGCCAAAAATTACTTTTTCCCCTTGGGTCTTGACTGGGATACATGTTGCACATTAAAACTGCTTTTATTAACGGACCTGTAACATACTTGACTACCATAATGTAACGAATGCCTCCTTCCGTTCTCCGTTTTATAATTTACAGGTAAAAAATATAGTCACGCCAAAGTTTATTAAACACATTTTATTTTCATGATGTTTTTTTCTTTTTTTCTTTTTTTCTTTTTTGTTTCTGGTACATGTACACGTAGAACCTCTTTTCGGTAAAGTTTTAATGTGCAGTTTATGACTACGATGGATAATAGATTACACTGTAAGTCATCTGTGCAAAAATTTAAAATGCACTTCTTTCTTTTGAAACGAAGAGCTTCACATGAAACGCCACCAGTATAACACATCATTGTCATTACCCGAACATAGCAATTTTACAATAACAATTACCAGTTTTTGTTTAGCTAAAATAAAATATAAAGGTCCAGGATTCACTTTAACTCGGGATGGTTGATGCTGTATAGAGTTTGCTTTGCAACCTGTAGACTGTGAGTCTGTATTGTGCGTAAGAATTCGGATTTAACCGCAAAATTATGAATGCAAGAAACTGCTAGAATATATAGAGTGAAGATGCACTACGATAATGAGTAACATTATACAGACAGCCCAATATGACTCACGAGTAGATGTTAGTTGGGGTATGATATTTAAGCTACTGTATCTAACATAGCACACCCAAATTAAAAGATATTCCTCAAGGTTAACCGACCCGTCTCCATCAGCCACTATTAATGCACACATAGGTGCTATATTTTAACACATAGTATATAGCTGTGGATTATTGATGAAGCATGTAGTTCAACTGGACACCCTCAGGGCTTGCCCTTTTGGTAATTGGTCCATCAATCTGAATTACGAGCAGTGTAAGTTTAGACCGTAGTGTGTGGGTTATATATACACCCTACATCCAGGTATCAATATAACACAGCGTATAAGGATCATATACATATTTACCAATATATATAGAGATGCGTGCACTGACCTGCTTGTGTACTGCATAAAAGACATCGAGTGGACTGTTCAGGTCCAGTCCTTGATGACCCAATTCTTCCTCGTCGTTATTCTGGTACTGATCAAAGACGTCCAACTGAGTGGTCAAGTCAGGGTCAGTTTGGTCAAGTTTTCTGTAATTTAGAAGGAGCACCATTTTGACCACGTTTCAACACGAAAATTCCGCTCTGAAAATTCCTGCCGAGCGGCTAGCTCTCTGAGGAATTTTGATGTGAATATTGGTAGGTTCTGCACTCGTAAAAATGCTGTTGTGACTTCTGCGATGCCAAAACAAATCTTTGATGCTACACAAACTGGTTCTGGCTTTGGGATACTGCGGTTATATACGCTCCGGAATCATTTCCGTTTTGAGGCATCGCTTGTTGGAGTACTTGAGAAGTATCTAATTATAATCATCTGTGATTGTACACCATTGATGAAAAACGGAAAACCGCATACTGGAATTTGACGCTGAGCACCATTGCGTGCCATGCGCTGGGTTGCGTCACTCTTTTCTGATTTTATGAGAACTGTGAGAATATTGACGGATTGATTGATTGACCGAATCGCCAATAGACCGATCAACTGACTGGTTATAATTTATTGGTTAGTCGAGTAGTATAACATAGAGAGACCTTAACCAGGTTAGTTTAAAGAGGGCACAGATTGCTTGGCCGTAAATATTGTAATTTGTTTCCATAACCACCAAGGCCAAACAAGCCAACGGTGAGATATTGACAAACCTTTAGCCTTCTCATTTCCAGGTATTACCCGGATTTCGAGTGAGGCAAGGTACACAAGGGAAAGAAGATTCCGTTTGGTCATTTACGATTCACAATTTCCGATTTATCGTGAACTGAGGGCAGGGAGTGCAATTCTGTTTCATCAAACGAAAACCTGTCAACAAAATGCCGCGTTTTATGGGCTTTATAAGTGCTCCGAAGAGCAGCGTAAACGCAATGCAGATAAACGCATTGCATCACAACATGTTTGAACTAACAAGATCACTCATTCTTAGCGCTATAGATGGATTCAGTCGTACGTACGCTGACCTTCGTTAAGGAAAACATCGTTTTTCCCACACTGTTACGAACTGTTTAAATAGGCGCGTTAATTCGCGACCATTTACAGCCGTCAGACTGGCTAAATTCTGTCAAAAAGGACATCACATCAGAAGACCGGAAATAATAATTACAAAAATCATTTAAAATGGCCGACTGGCACTTCTACGTAAAGAATTTCGTCGGATGGTGTGGCTTACGTTGGTGCATCCTGCTCTTTGGATGAAGAAACTCCATCGAATCTGAAGTGCTTGGAAACTGAGTATAGATTTACAAGTACTTGGAATTAAACAACGTAGCAGCGATGAAAAACAAATTGCGAAAAAAAAAGAAAAAAAAAAAAAAAAAAAAGTGCGTATTAATTGTTTGTGATGGTAATAATATATAAATTGTAGTCTAGTCGTGAACCTTCGTTTCCGTCTAAGCTATTGACAACTTGCTTTCACTTTAAACGAGTAGCTCAGACAACTTCACAAAGGTATTTTCGTCAAAGGTGAGGGAAAAAATAGATTGCAATAACTCATTTTAAGAGCTTTTCTGTTACATCACATGATTGAGTTACGAATAATTTCCCCCAAATATCTCAAACTGGGCTAATCTGTAGGTCATCGAGTGCAAGCCACTTGACCCAGTCGCATATCTGGGATTCTGTGAAAATTTTAAAAGTACTGGACGTGATGCGCCACTTTATTATTTGTCTCTGTTATCTGTTGATAAACAGTAAAGGTCCACATTTATACAGCTTATCATAACTTAACATACCAATGCACATTATCACCACCGAATGGAGTTGGCTGATATTAAACTGTGTTTATTCGATGAAACGGTCACGCCCAAATGGGAATTTGGAAAACAAAGCAAGCACGACTTACTTCAAAAAGAGATGAGTTTGGGGTATTACGTATATCGTCAGTGACATACGAATTAAAATGACTCATCAAACGTTTTATCACGAATAAAAACATACCTTGTGAACGTTATCTTTGGAGGCCGCTAGCACTCTTATAAAGATTCTTATAAAGATCAAACGATTTTGAAGATAAATCGATGCAAATAGTTGAATACGTTCAAGATTCGCGTTTACCTCAGCAGTGGCCGCTGTGGTCAATCAGAACTGATGAAGGGTAATAGAGTGTGAGGTCAACGAACTGTGGTCCCCCGTGGCCAGAAATACTAGCTCCCAGACTGCTCCTTGGTTCACGACATAAATCGCTGGTAATTGAGCCAATAATGGCGAGTGCACACGGACAAAGGAGACTGAGAGTAGCCTCCAGGGACACTGTTTACCGCAAAATCCGTCAACATATGTATATAACATGCTTATGAATTTAATGCAGCTTATATTCGTGTATATTGAATATCCCTCCGACCTCACTTGACCAATGACCCACTCGGAGTGGTCAACGACGGCTAGCTTAAAACCACGCGAGAAAGTGATCTTCATGATTGATCTAACCGCAATTGGTCACAGCAATAGATATATCAACTGTTGAACTATAGAAATCCACAACAAGGAAGGTTAATTTCGTGGGTGGTCGTCGATTTAACACCAAGAACCGATGCCAAAGAGGTTTGAGTCGTCAGCCAAACTCCCTCGAGGCAGATGTCGCATTTGCCTGCTCAACAATACGACAAGAAAAATTTATTTGCCAAAGAGGAAATGCACCGTGAACGACCGAATACCTCCGAGATCTGCCAACTGGCTCTGTCGCCTGACGAGGGCAGGCAATAGAGGGCTCCCATAGATGGCAATACAAAGCCCTTTAATCTCACGAAATATCAAAACTCACCGTAATTTGTTGATGATTTCCAGAATCTTGAGCCCTGGAAAATATTCATGTTTTTAAATCCATCGATGCAATAACACGAGCAGTCTGCACTGTGCATAAATTCACTTGTGTTTTTCCTTTACACAAAACTTTTAGGTCTAAAATAACATTCCACTAAAGTAACTGTAATTATATGCATGGTGGCAGTCTATAATGCGGAGCATTGTTGACTCACCTATAAAGTCGTTTCTAATTCGCACTCTGTCTTCTAGTTTGTCGGCGTAGACGATGATGCAATTGATGAAAGCAAGCAATGTAGCCTGGTACTCAATTGTCTCGGCATCTTTCAGTTCATCTACCAAGAATTTAAACCTGTATCTCGTATGTTTCAGCTCCTGTGTGCAAAAGAAAAAGATTGGTTAACAGAGTTGTAAACATAGACATACTCAAGGCTTTTAAATTGTGAAATACTTTAATTTTTTATTTATTCCAATGAATTGAAAGAGACACTATAGGCGATAATTGAATGCATTCAAATGAGGCCTTGTCCTTAATGGAAGTGAATGCATCGTCTATAGACAACCTGCTACATCGAGGTGTGGCGACTTTCAACTCAGAGAAGGAAATGTATTGTTGGGAATGTATTAACATTTCTACCTACTTATTTTGATACAGTATATTTATATACGAGAATGGTATGCACTATGCAGCGACGCGAGAAATATTCTTTTGAAGTGAACGAACTCGTTCTAAGTGCAAAGAAAGCAATCTTTTCATGTTTAGGAAAGAAACGAACTGAGGATCCCAATCACATTTGAAATTTTCACGTAAAAAATCATTCACTGCTCTTATATAAGTTCCTCGATGTAATTACAACATCAGAGTCTTCCTCCAATAGAGATCCAGTTCAAAAAGGTGATGCGCTAAGTTTGCTCCAATTAAGATCAAAGATTAGCCCGATTATTGGCAACCGTATTGAATTAAGATCAATCGATTATCGGCCAATTACGTCAGTGCACACAATGCCAAATAACATATTACGTAACCCAGATCACGGTTTCTGATCCGGCGACAAAGCGAACCAAATCATCCTTATAACCCCTGACGTAACAAGTCCCCCGTTCGATTATTGAAACATTGACCTGCTTGGAATCAACCCAATCGCCAAGTCGGCCAAATGTCAAATGTTGATACAAGTATCCAATACATCTCTTCATGACACAGTGACCGAAATATCAGAGAACTTTCCAGCTTTCAAAACACTCCACGGTGATATTGTTCGGCTTGTCTTTGCAGAGAGATTTTCAAATCTATAAACTGTATTACAATAATCAGTCTCAAAGCTATTGTGAAAAGAAAATTGTATATATTATAAAATGAAATTATAACAGTTATAGTAAGTGATGAATAAATTAGCATAATGAGCTGAATAGGTAGTACGAAATTCATTGCCCTGTGTTGTGGCTTTATAGCTATAAAAATCAAGAGCTGAGAAATACTTTTAAGAGCCCCTGTTAACGACGGTCGTAACTTATTCTTCATTTGCAACAAGAACGAACGAGAGAAACTCCTTCACAAGAGTTAACAGAATATATAATGAGAACGGTGTAATTAAAACGCACGCTTAGGCGTATACAAGGTAATGAAAGGTATATTGTAAGATCTCAGCCCCTGGCTGTCTTCTAATGCGTTAGGAGCTCTTGCCTAATCACGGGTATATGAACCAGTGCCCTGCAGAAAGGATGAGGGAGGCACCTGTCCACTAGCAATGATTTATTCTGAGTACATCAAGTCACTTGCGGTACCGAGAGAACGGTGGAGGTCCTTCGCTTCTTACACTTTTTCCCAGACTACTTTAATTGCTTCCCTGTCCGGTGCTATATTCCGTGGATGTTGAACTTCTTGTGACCGTGTCTGGTGTAACATAATATTCCTGATTAAACTTGTCAGGTGACCTTTGGCCGTGGGGTCCGTTAAATGCGGGATCAATGAGAATTTAACGATGTACGTGTGACTGATTGAGTGCATGCAGGTGTGTGTCTGTTGAATGCGTTGTAAGAAAACCCGGAATTAATGCTTACTAATCTGATGCTTCTGGATTTCCACAATATGTCTGTCAAGGCATTCGCATTATAGACAGAATTACATAGAACATTTGAATTATACATAATATTAGGAATATTGCCACAAAAGACTATCCACTGAGAATGGCTACACTTGACACTATTTGACCCACCATTATACAATTATGCATGGCTCGCGCGCAAATTGTAACAGAGCCCACAAAATCTCGTAAATCTCTGACTTATGTAGGTCACTGGAGCACGCGTTGGCACAAAAATGGAAGCCAAAAATTGACCACGCTTTTATGCGAATAATTGATATATAAATCACCAGAAATACTATACGAGTAATCAACTGTCCCTTTGGCCTTCGTGGAGGTATTTTTATTCTGACATTTCTATACTCGGTTTTATTATTAGGCCCATCTGGCTATTCGTAGTGATCGGGGAAAACCCCACCAAAATTATATTCGAATGTTCTGCATATTCAATTTTCACTATATTGAGAACATTAATAATGTGAACACCAAATGCAAGGCATTGCAATACAGTATAGGTTATCTGGGAGCATCCATTGTTAGACAAGAGTATTGACGAATCAATAAGCACTTGAGAGAAAGAATATGAAGAAAGGTTTTGAAAAATAAGTACCTCGCACAAAAACAGGAGATTACGCTCTAGAATGGTGTCGCAGAAATCACAACATAGCTCCCTTAACGTCAGATATAATGTACGGTCAAAAATAATAACAGATAGCGGGTGTGGTGCGTTCATTCAACGCAATCAACAAAAGCCGTTGATTCCAAGTGGCGTGATTGCGATTGTGAAAACATGATCCACCAATGCAAGATGAACTGACAAATCATTATCATGGGTTTTAACATATAAACACTGCGGATGTTGGCTGATCCGGTTGGTCAACTAAAGATGACCACGAAATGACAACACGATGCTAGATCAGTTAACGACTAAACGCCCACGCGATCCAACTGAATTTTGTCAGTCGATCGATGGTTTATGGCATGCGCACGCAAATGCTGGGTCTTCAAGTATTGGCGTTTTATGTTGCATGCAATTTTCCTGTTGAATGCAACGAAATAATTCGCACGTGGGTGGCACATACAATAGATCAATAAATCGACCGATCTATCTTTGTTATTATTAATAATTAATAATTTAATAATAATAATAATAATAATAATAATAATTAATTATTAATCTTTTTTCGGCAGGTGAACAAGCCAACAGTGGGAGCACAGGTTAGGAAACTAAGAGTTTAGCTGTCTATTAAATATTGTTTCTGGCGTTTGTAGACATAGTCCTTGATTACATCACATCCGTTGGGTCTCCCATGAAAGTCTAAAGCATATATATTGATATCCGCACGGTTCGATTTATAGATCAACGTTGACAGAATAAAAGTATTGTGAAACCTTAATACGGCAAAATAAACATGACCCTTTTTGTCAACACCCCAAGAGGGACACAACAATAAACAAGTATACATAAGTTTTTATCTTTGAATAGAAACCACATAAATTGGATACGGAATAAGTATCTGCAATTATCCACACGAGAAATGGATACATGTGGGAACTGAGGACGCCCCAAAATAAGGGGAACATCTCTACCAGTCACACGCTGATCAATACTTCTGTTTGATCTCTATTCAATATAAACTTCGAGGGGGTCTCTTCTGATATTGTCTACGTGGGTCTGCTCACTCTTCGTAGAGACCAGGACGCACCTACGTGTTCTTTGACATGGAGTGCGTGTCAAATCGTTGGTGTCCAAGTATTGGAGTACTTATTGTTCTACATGGTCCACATCTGATTCGATCTGTTGGTTAAGATGAAACTTTATCGCAATAACAATTAGAGATTCCTGCACCATTCTGCGGTTTTGTGGACGTCAGATAAAAAGCCATGGAAGGGTTATCAGCCAACTGGAAACATTTCAAAGCCCTGCAGTGAGTGCAGTGGACAGAACCCCCATCCCCTTGATAATCATGGTGACTGCAATGGATACTTTGATCAAGCAAGACTAAAATTTGGTTGGCGATTCATGGCTCTCTAGTATATAGTTAGTGTACTATATGTACCATCCGTGCGTTTAGTCGCTTTGGTGGTCGAATTTTAAACTTCGTTCAACTTTAAAACTTGAGGAATCGAGTCAATGGTTGAATCATAGAGGAAGAATGAAAATAGTGGAAGAAGAATATTCATTCTTCCTCAACAGTTGAATGGTGACTGATGTCATGAGAGTTTAAAACGTAATATATTAAATTTCTGACTCATCCATACACGAAAAGTAATGAGCACTTTGAAGACCATCATCTTCGGGGGAATAGTCCATGTGTTCATATTATGCCACATCCCAAGAAGAAAATGCTGAACGATAATGCACGACTGCGTGCATGTACCCAGATGCTACATAGTCATTTATGGCAACAGGTCCTGAAAACAGTCTATTTCGGCATTCGACTCTTGCAACCCGTATTTGCCTTTTTTGAACTGAGTAGCTCATAGAATAAGCAGTATAATACTCATATTATAAAATATGGGTTAACCATACACACCCTTTAAACGAGAGCATATCTTCATTTCTTTGGAATTCTTAATGAATTAATGAATTAATGAATTAATGAATTAATGACTGCAAGTGCAGTCTAAAGCATCAAACATGGCAGTGTCAAATAAACCATGAATTAAATTAGAATAAATTATATTCCGGACACCTGTGTCACGTGTTGCTGAATCCTGTCACGTGCGCCGATCCCATATACAGCCGCCCACCTGACCCGCCCACCGAAAAACCCGGTTGAACACCCACTCTGCGCTATTGTAAGCTCGCGGATATCTTACAAAAGCAGAGATTTGCTTCGTTATTATTCCGTTATATGGTTGAATAAGAAGGCATAGATCTGCACTTCGATGACTCACGGCGAAAGAGGTTCAAAGCGAATGCCCCAAATAAGCAGCGTATAAGTCGGATAATTCCTCAGTTACTTTAATACATTGCTCTGGTTGACCTCCCAATCAGGGATGGCCCCACAATAACTAATAATATTATTGCTCTCGTTGAGAGCAATAATAATTAGTACTGCTCTCAGCGAGATGGCGGCTGCCACAACACGTGCAATGGATGCCAGAAATCAACATCCGATCACGTGGTAAATGTATTCGCCGATCCATAAAATATACTGTAAGTTTTAGTAAGCCATTGCATTTAGGCCCACAACTGAATGAGGACGTAGAGGTTAGAAAACAGCTTCAATTCCATTGCCCACCATACCTTACAATTCTCTCACGCTACGCCATTGAATAGCCACAGGAAAATATGAATGATATTTGTGTGGTTAAGAATTTCGTTTCCAGCAGAGCATAGCTAGTAATGGTCTTATCATCGTCTTTTAACTTTATGGGATTTTGATTGGAACTGGTTTCTTTGAACGCCATACGTTTCCAGGGCACAATGAAACGAACATCATCAAGACGCACATAAAAAGACATTAAAATTGATAAATCATCAATTACGTTTATGGTTGAATTGGTTTTATATAATTTCATTTATAATCTCATAATCGCACTTTCTATACGAAAGCACTTGAAAGGTATGAAAGTTTTCTTTCTCGTAAAAGAAAAGCTTTCTTCTCCATCCATATGAACGGTGTGTAATTTGCTTGGTCGTTTCATAATATTAGCAGAATCACTGTGGAAAGGTTCTACTGTCCGTGAATCCCCTAGGAGTGGGTGGACTAGTACAATACTCGCTCGCGTAACTAATCAAAATATAATGCCCATCGATTCGAAGCAACGTGAGATTTTACACAACGGGCGTCATATATTTAAACGATTATCCTCAATGGTGATTACGAATAAACAGGGATATCGATTTTCAGTTTACAATATCAACAAATCTTGGCTTCAAACGAGATTATGCGAGCACAATTTCATTATTCGTTAATGAAAACGTTTTCGAGAATAAAAATAAACTTTACACCTTTTGATATTGAAGCCTATTCATAATCCAATTGACACGCATCCGAGGTACCCGCTTTATTTTCTCTTAACCCTAGGGGTTACGTACAATGAGGCGTGCGTGTAATCAGCCCCTCCCCCACATCATTCCGATCGAACCCGTAAGGGCTGTGTACACAGTAGAGGGTTATGTAACATCTATTCATATAAAAATGCACCTGCGTTGCCACTGGGTATAATACTAGTAATTGTAGGTGGACGCATCATAATTATTTTATTTAATATCATGGGGTGATAAAAACAAACTTTATCGTGTCATGCGGCTATGCGTTCACACAAAATGACAACATTGAGCTACACACAAGACGCCAAAGAGTGATACATTTTCGCCTTAAGCCTCATTTCAATCAAATGTGAGATCTTTTATAATTACAATGAGAGCAGAAACCATTCAATTGGACGTCATGCAGCCGTTAGTTGGAATTTCATAACAGCAGACACGGCCCGGATGATATTCAATACAAGAAAAGGCGTAACGAAAACGCAAACACAATTCATTTTGAACGGCTGAATGCGATTATCGTCCATTCAGACCATTCGTATTCTCTTTCTATGTGCTAACGTTACGTCACACTCAAAAACATTACTCATCTCCAGCAAAATTGAGATCACCTTCGCATCGTTACTCTCACATCATTTCCCAACAACTCGCTAATCACCGTGTCTATTTGACCTGGATCAAAGAGGTCCATTCGTAGGAACACCACTGGGTGGACTGACCACTGTGTGGGATTGGTCAATATTCGTAGTCGGCCAGTTCAAAGAAATCTAAATTCAACTCTCTCCTGTGTAAACAGCCAGTCCTAAAATGTTTTTGACTTTATCAAAAGCGATTAGGCGTCGTGAGACGGGACAGAAGCAGTCTAATTTTAGTCTGCTTCCAAGCATAAAGACCAAATTTCTCATGGACTGTTTGGAAATCTGCAATGATGATCTTAAAGGGATGAGGTTGCAAATGGACTTCTTGAATACCTCAGTAGTCAGTTGGTACAACAGTGACAGCACATATATTTTGCGCCTGTCAAAGAAGCTTTGGCCCTTTGCAATTTTCTCGGGGCTCGAGTAATACTAGTAGTCCAGGTGTGACGTAACAGGAGGCTAGATTGCTGGCTCGGTAAGGGATATAAATGGACGTCTGGGTCGTCTGTGACTAAACCACTAAAGCAGATTTTCGAACGGTTCTTGGAAATGAAGAGATTGGCCAATCTCCATCAGATGAAAATAAGAAATGTTTACTATCAGTTCACGTTGTAGAATCTAAGGACCTCCTTCCTCACCGATGATTGCAGTGCACGTCAATGACGTCAGCCTCTGATATTCGAACTGCGTTATGCATTCACTCCGTAATCCATGTAAGTGGTTGTTCGGGATATGGGAGGCTGCTGATTGATGTTCTTATAGCCATATCTCTTATTGCTATAATTATATCTGCACTTTGCTTTAAGCTCCGTATCCATTTAAAGGGATTATTTTTACTTAAACATGAATGTCTCAAAGGTAAAACGGGTGGTTTCTTTCCAATCAAAGGTAAAACAATAAAAAAGGTAAATGTCGAGCAAATTTTGACCTGATTTCTTACGTCGAAGACGCTAGCATCAGCCTGATACCAGTGACCTCGTCCAGGTGCTCTGATTCGAGAGTGCCTGGGATAATAAACGCATTTATGAATCCTATCTGAAAGGAGCAGCAATCGAAATTGGGTCATTGTAGTACACGAGATCGTAAAATGGAAGGACCTTCGTGCGCAGGAATTTGCTTGCAAAATAATCCAAGGTAATATTCACATCAGAAAACAGTAAAATGTCGCAAGAAGTGGATAAACTACCTAATAGAGAGACTTATAGTTTTATAATACAACGCACCTGCAAGGGATCGATCGCAGTGATTGACTGCTTCTAGTAGGCTGACTGGTGAATGACTGATATCTTGAGCTGATTTATTAGTAGATTCAATTTATATTTCAGTTAGAAAAATATTCGAAACCAATTATTCACGGAAGCTCTCAATTTGTTGATATAGTATTCAAATTTTTTCAAACAGTTGGGTAACGTCCCAAGGCTAACGAGCATTGAGCAGAGAGACAGCATCTGCCTTTCATGTGTTTAAAACTGATGACTTTGGCAAGTGGGAAAAATACGTCACAGTGAACAATACACGATACGTCGCTGTCATTTTTCTTCGCTTACCTCCTCGGGTGAAACAGAAGGGCGTGGCAACATAAAGAACAATCGGTTAAAGTGTAACTTTAGCCAAGCATGACGATGCAAGAAAAAAACGATAGCCTTGACCTTATAGGGTCGTTTCTATGGTAACCGTGCAAAGAAAACTACTAATTTAATTATCATGTTTTTGCGCATTTATAGGAAATTGTTTTCCCGATTTCGGTGTTAATCGTGAGTCCTTGTATGACCTCCACCATCATAATGATCACGTGTGAGGTGACCTTACCTTATAATGGTCCAGAGCCTCCAATGCTCGGCCATATCCACTTTTGGAGTATGAACACAGCGCGGACAGAAGATCGAAAATCTGTTTTTTCACCGTGGCATTGTTGTTGTCAAACGCTGTAAGAAGAAATCACAAATAAGGTCACACTCTAAAATACGCAGTTTTTATTAGCAAAATATGAAGAAGAAGAAAAAAAATACGTAGCTTTTCTTTCATGAAAGCTGCCATATTATACGATGGGAGGAGCCAAACTCTGCTTCCGCTGACTTTTATATAAACGTGTAATTATTCCCCCGCTGAGATCGTGCATTAAACACCCTGTTTTACGACCAACACGAAACAAAAGAGCAACTATACGCCCCTTCCTTGATTGCCATGAAGTTCATGCCGAGTTCAGAAGTTCAGTATGCAGATGACCGCTGGGTCAAGCATTCAATTAACTCCTCGCAGTAAACTATTCATCACGATTTCAATGGTATTTGATTGATGGTCTTTTTGGGAGCATTTGTGTTAGTATGTTCCTCTATACATAAACTAGAACCACAATTTCGTATCGTTAACTTGATTATCGCTATTGTTAAATATGATTGAACATTACGTCATGTTGTATTGGCTCAGAATGGCACCTTAGATTGGATGATATAACACACGTGTGACTCTCATCCCAGCATTATATAATAATGAGCTCTGTGGATATAAGATTGTTGCTAACCAATAATAATATTCATCCATCCTTTGATATGTCAGAATTAATTTGTAGGTGTCATCCCAAACAGCTTTCCACTAAGTAGTTTGAATTGCGTCATATGTAGAGACCTATAACGATCATCCACAAAGCAAAAGAGGTAGGCCCCTGGTATAATTTATCTTGGGTAGGCCCTATAATTACGCTCCTCGAATTGGACCTCGTATGATGATGGCCAGCCTTTGAAGCGTGACCTCACGGAAATGAGCCACAACTCAACCGACCATTAAAATGATCGGTCCAACCAACTCACTCAGATGCTAAAACGCCAACAAACTTCCTTCTATCGAGACTTCTATGGAAGAGCTGCTTTCAAACAATTACACACACACATGCAGCTCATGAATATTAAAATATGCAAATAATCCAAGAGGTGTCTTGGCAATTGGCGTGCGATTCGCAGACGCCGGTTTTGAGTCTTTAATCTGGCTCCAGTTGATTACAAAGGTGGCGCAATATAAATCGACTGATATTTTTCTGTCTTTCATCCTGACGTAAATTATAAACTCCACCTCCTATACCTCATTACATATAGCTAGCGCATGTTATGCCTCGGTGCACATTTGCTCTAAATACTTTTTTTTTTAATTTCAATTTAACTGACGTCATTCAGAATGGCGTGGTTTTTTTATAGCCTTCACTTAAGAGGTTATGCTTGTATGCGGCCCTCACAAATGCATATTATCATATACACCTCTTATCAAATAAATACTGATGCATACGCTTATCAGAGTAGGATTATAATAAGTAAAAAACACATGTGTCGAGATTCTCACAGACTTACCAGACGTGAATTTCCTCGTAAAGTCAGGATTGTCAATGATGTAATCCAACCCCGATTGGGAATTCATAACTTCACGCACACATGCCACGCACTCTAACTGCAGAAATGCATCCACGAATCTGGGCGACTGCTTCTCCGTCAGTTTCCCAAGCGTCTCCAACAGAACTCCCAACCCGTTGCCTTTCAAAAACTCCAAAATCCACTCTTCGCTCGAGCGGGAGATTTTACGCTTCAGGTTAGAATAAGTGGATAAGGTTGGCGTCCTCAGAGCGCGTGCTTGTAGTTTGAAATCTTTCTCTGTTGGCGAGAGTGGTCGTTCTTTTTCAGCTGTGCTGTCGTCGTGTTGCGCTGTGGCATCGAGAGTTATACCAATCGAGCGTACTGCTCGGTTCCAGCGAGCGTACGATTTGCGGGTTCTGGGTTGGTCCTTCTCCAATCTGGAAGAAAACAGAAACAAAGGGTTACGCATCAGAACAAGCATAACTGAGCATACCCCTTCCCTGGTGCAATTTCCTATAACCCGTTCTCATCCAAGGTACGAGGTTGATTATGAATATGATTCCGCGAAATACCGAACATATGATATGCACCATTGGAAAAGGCCAAGAATTGCCGCAATCCCTCTTATCTGTATATGTTTAGTCTACGCATCACTCTGGGGTTCAGGCTACACGTTGATATAGAACCCGAAACATATCAAATTGTGTACGTGAATATCTACCCGGAACACATGTGCATGTTGCACGGATGACGTAACATGCATGGTTGCTGAGGGTGTACACTGAATATACAAGTTGCATCAAGTGATCAATCGTGATTAATGCACTGAAATAAACATTATTTTGTACGAGATGTTTAGAGGTTCAGACAGGCGTCATGTTCTATGCATTAAGCTGTCAATAGATCAAAAACATTCCTCCCGAGTGATCCTATATTAAATCACATGCAGCTATATTAAGACCCATCATCGATGGGAAACACTATCTGCCGTACAGTAACCTTTATATTTGCGCATAATTCTTCTACGCAATAGGTGTGCACTCATGACTAAAAGTCTCGTCAATCATCTAAGAAACGTGATATGGAATTAAAATGTATGAAAATGACCCGAGAAAAATGTTTAAACCCGCGGTTCCTATACCCTAACTGAAATCACGTTAAAGTGATGCTGTGAATGCGATACATCTTAAATATTTCTACAAATAGGCTGTCATTATAATATATACCTTTATGCTCTACGTCCATTCAGTGACACCTCAGTTACCTCGTGTAACCACCGTCGGTATATCTGGCTCTTTGCTCGCATATCTTTGGCATATGCTCCTCATTAGCATTCACTTATTGCTCCTACTCGTGCACGTACAATTCTACTTTTGTTCCATCATCTCCTGACTCAGGTTCAACCCTCTATTCCACTTGATCACAAATTTCGTTTACTATAGAGTGTACAGCTGAATACTTACCAGAACAATCAGCAATGTATATACATGTAATATACGCTATGAAATGAGAGCTGTGAGCTGTTCCAACGCCATCACAGGCATCTCAAGCCGAAATATCTTGCCATGCATAAGTATATACTTCATAGACACGATCTGACAATACTATGACATACCAGACCAATGTATATGGCAACAACAAAAATGCAAATGAATATGGCAACAATGTTAAGTCATCCTGAATAGTTTACCTCTAACTCAAGGCATATCTTTGCCACGTGAGTCAACAAGATTCAAATACAATACAAGCAATGAGAGCCCAAAAAAGAAGGCTCTATAGTATGTGGAAGCAAACAGAGTCAAGTCCTCATAGCGATTCATTCCTCTTAGATCTCTGTTTACCCATGTAAGTCGACCCTTTTCATAATGTATATCTTACACAACAGAGCTTTCATTGGTTACCTAGATTCAGAAGCTATGATAGTGCTACACGAGAGGCCCTTGCTGTCACTCGATATCAGTGAAACACCTGGGCAGGTATTCGTTCTCATACTCTGTGTTGGACCCTTAAGCATGATTCCACCCTTCAACTCAACCTCAAGGCCAATCTTGGGTTCTTCCCAGGTGTGACGCTGATAGATTACGTTCGCTTGTTTTATTAATCATCTGATGTCATTCAATGTCTAATGAAATTAAGTATTATGTGGTTACATTGTTCGTGGCAACCATGGGCGGCGATGTATCGTTAAAATTAAAGTGCTGGCTCAAGTGTTGATTGGCGACGCAAAGCTAAACAGGTGTGGTTGGTAGAAATGAGAGGTGCCACGGTAGAAGCAGCTGAGTACATTGGAAAAAAAAAAAAAAAAAAAAAAAAATCCACGTAATTCTGACAATGTAAATCGGGGGAAATGTCCCTTGTTTTGTTCAATCGTAGTTAGTCGGGTTCATGTTTACACACAATTATTATTAATAATTAATTAATTAATTAATTAATTAATTCATTAATTCATTAATTCATTATTTCATTATTTCATTCATTCATTCATTCATTCATTCATCTATAAAGCGAAAAATGTACAATTATAAAATAAAGTTTCCATGCATGCGCAATTGATATACATATACACGTATTAGTTTTCAAAACAATCTCACACATTAATTATTGTTTTCACAACTTGTGTTCTGACATTGCCTCGTTTTCTTGAGTATCTGCTGTGTGTTGACACAGGCATAATAATGAGAATTAGTGACGTGTAAGTATGATATGTAAGCTCGCGCTTTATCGGTTAAGTCGTCTAATTGAAATTCCAGAGATGCTGCTGCAGCATATGCCTTGCAACGCCCCAGACTTGTTGGAGACCTAACGACAAATACTCTTTTTGTCACACGCGTGTGCTTAAATTAGTTTGAAAATAATAATTAAATTAA
The DNA here is from genome assembly GCA_000328365.1 of Capitella teleta. Lineage (NCBI taxonomy): Eukaryota > Metazoa > Annelida > Polychaeta > Capitellidae > Capitella > Capitella teleta. The sequence goes on from KB311324.1 coordinate 168,927, forward strand.
CAGTTAATTAAATATCCGAGCTTCATGTGACTCAAGTGAACAGTCTCCCCCCTGGCCCCCTCCCCTCGAATGGATGGTGTTGGCATTGTATGTATTCCTATTGAACAGGGGAAGGGGGCGGCTTAATTGCATGATGCCTTTTATGTCATAATTAACGGTCGGTTATTGCTTTCAGGTGCGCTAAAACCGCGTGGTTGCTAACTTGCTATAATATTAGTGCGCTCCAGGCAGTGCGCTTTTCGCAGGCCGTTTTCAACTTCCTGCATGTTTGGGTTTAGATATTGGCAATGGATTTGAATCGAATTTAAGAAGGTTGGCTTTGTGGTAGGATTCTAATATTAATATATGCTGCACGTGTCACGGTGAGATCAGACCTGACTCAGACCAAGGAACAGAATTCGTTCAGAGTAGTTCAGAAGTTCAGGTCTGTTACCTGGTTTCACATCTTGAATGCGAGAGCAGATAAACTACGGATCAACATTTTTTTTTTTTTTTTTTTTTTTTTTTTTTTTTTTTTTTTTTTTGCTTTCCGCCTGACATCAATCCCGCTTACACCTCACTACGCATAGTTTTGTCAAATAAATATGTAGGTCTGCCTGTCAGAAGACAGTGTGGATATCATTGGTGATATTATGGAGACGCATAATCAGACAGGAGAAAAGAATGAGAAAACTCAATTAAAATAATACATGTATATAACAACTGGTTCAATAGACCAGAAATCTTGGTACATACATATGTATTGCGTAATAATGTAACTCATAGAGATTACCAGTGATGCAAATAATTATCGGAAAAAATGCGTACCAATTGCTGGATAATAATATTATCTTCTTTATCTTCTTTAATTTTTTCTCTTCTTTTAGTTTATGGGATTCTGGGTCATTTGAATCTTGAAAATAACATTTTAAAAATCGCGTAACACTGATCAATAGCGATTGCAGAATCCTACTTCGATTTGCACAAAACAATTAATTCCTATCCTACAGTGATGGTTTGTGGGATATAAGTCATACACGATGCAAATAGGTGTCTTGGGAATGCTGTATACTGTCCATATAAGCAAACCTCGACAAAGGCTCCGAGTAAACTCTAGTTCTCTATTAGTTATTACGTCAAATATGATAAGCATAGATAAATATATTAAAGAACTAAAGAAATTTGGCTGGCGAAGGGACGAGATTTGTAGCCTAAGAGTGAGCCATTTTATTAAATGTGTTGCACCCGAAGAGCATTTGAAGGAAAAAATATGTGATGCACATGAATCAAAAGACGCCTGTCTTATTACATAATTAATGGGACTTATTAAGAGTCGACCAAAAGCAGGTTATGTAATAAATATTAGCGCTACCGACAAAAACAAAATGAGGATAAATAACAAGACAAACCTGGATAATATACGCACATAAAATTATAAATATTGACGCAAAATCCAGACGACTCGGCATATAAATCTGCTCTAATAAGTGCGACGCATATTCACGAAAGGTATCTCTGATCCTTGCCGCTCGAGATTTTAATAACAAAATTATACGAAGCATGACATTGGCTGATATATTGAATCAGATGAGCATTTTGACCGACGCAGGCGCCTGGCCTTTCATACGCATCGGTTTTATTAGTAAAGAAAATATTGATAAGTTGAACATCAACAGAAATATATTTTCAATTATTGCTCACTTTGCAATCGTGTGAATTTTCACAATAGATTAACATCAGCGATTCGGTGACGGAGAGTTAGCGTTGGTGGTCTCCATGGAAACCCGCTGATTCCCGCTGAATATGTTGCTAGTATAGTGAACTCCTAATTACTAATTATCACTTTTTGTTCATTGGCGTCAATATTTATGCGCTCAAGTGCGTTTTATATAATAGTGGGAAAATCAGACGCGAGATATTCGAAAACTGGTTCAGATTGCTATTGATCAATATGACACGATATGTTATAATGTATCTCAATAATCTCATAGAGTAAACGAGAGACAACCTTGTAAGAGAGCGGGAATTACGTTGTGATGTGAATGGCGTAAAATGTGCGTTATGATTTTCAATCTTGTGGAGTACTAGTATTAGCAGTCTAGCATTCATCGATCATTCATACAATGCCACTCCACTCAAAATGTCACGAACGAGGTAATTTTCAATTATTAAGATGTCAATAACAATTTAAACGATATGAATCGAATTCTAGTCAATTATTGAGCGCAACAAGAATGAAGAGTGAAGACAACACGCCAATACGCCATGGTTTCATTTCAAAAATTCAAGCTGGCAACATCGCAAGTGCTGGATTGGCCTCCATTTTAAATTACGCATAAATTTTATTATTAGCTAGTGTTGTCCCGAGTTCATATGTATTCAATCAGAAAATAAATTTTCAGTTACACTAAATGTAAGAACACAATGCACGGTCCCTAAAGTCGATTAATAAACGACCGCTCCCAGTGTCTGTGGCCCATTTCCGGTGTCATGGTGGTCATGATGCTTGTTTCGTGAAATATAGCTGTTTATTGCGTCAAAATGTCAATATTTCACGATGAAATTGAGATCGAAGATATGGAATATGACGAGGAGACCGAGACGTACTACTACCCTTGTCCTTGCGGTGATCGCTTCCAGATAAGTCTTGTAAGTCGTTCATTTGTGGAATTAAAGCCGGACTGCGGCGTGCTCACGCACACGCTCAGCCTCAGGGAGTCTTACCAGTGGGCTCTGGTTACATGAAATGGCTATGCAGCCTTCTAGACAGTTAGCACAGATAAATCGGACGAGGTCTACGTATCTCGCCCGATGGTAACACCACTACCTTTGCCGTATACTGACTGCGAGGCTCCATACTCGCCCGATCGCATGATTCATGGTTTATTGATTATCATTTATTCATTATGATCAATATACACATATTATCTGACAAATCCTTGTGTTTAAGCCCTCCAGACTTTAGATGATTATATTTATGCTCCAAGAAAAAACAATATGAGCCTGTGCCATCATGTCGAACTTACATTAATCAAAACCTGCAAAAATAATCACTTCTTGAAGAAGTAAACAAACTCCATTGTGCGAGTCACGTCACTCAGCGCTTGCGCTCTGCGCTGCAAACAAGGGCACATGCTTCACTTTCCCGCTCAAATTTCTCACACGACTTTCGAATGAAAATAAATAAAATTGTTCATATACTGATTGGTGATGCACAAAATATTGCGTAATAATAATGTATACGTATTTCTTTGCGAAGACTCGGTCCAAATCACGTGCGCAACTGCAACGAAAGATAGGCCGCATGTTGAGCTGCTTAATGCTGGAAAATTGTATGTGCATGCCTGAATGTTTACTTTGCACTACGCAGGCGCAGTGCTCTGGTTTATTTTTGGGCAATTAATTAGTCATTAGGCGTTGTCATGTGAGATTATTGGTGCCAATGGTTTTATTTATTAGTAATCTTGCCAGATCCGAAGTTTCGGCTCCCTCTTTTGAGGAGAACATTGCTTTCCAGGCAAGCGTCCTGAGATTGGCACGAAACAGTGACTTCCCTTGACATTACATAAATAGACAGAAGGCATTCGCTGCATTGAGTTTGATCCATATCTGCTCGCTTACTGGTAAGACCCCCTGTGCTCATGCAGGCCGCAGTCACCAGGTCACTGCTAGACAGCTGTAACTGGATTATGTTATGTAACTCGACTGTATGTGTTCATCGTGACCCTGATAACTTATTTAAACCAGATAGTTTGTGTCAGTGTGTAGTTGTAGGCTGATACTGTTTGTGAGTTGTGACCTACTTAGGCTGTTTGCCTGCTGTTTAACAGGTGGCCCCCAATCATCCAATGGTGATTCCATGGTGATTGGCTGATTGGTGAATGGTTGATCCTCCTAAGCATAAGGGTCAAGCAGTGCACATACTGGTGCGCTATTCTGATAGCATTATGTATTCAACTAATGAGTGCTAGCTGTTAATAGAACAGAATCATGAATAATCACATGGTTCCTATTGCAGTATATAATCAACAGTATAACATGAAGTCCCCTCATAAATTGAATAAATAAAGACAAAATTATTGAAATTACTAAATAATGAGCGATTTTGGCTATTGTATGTTGTTGGCACTATATGGATTTGAAATCAATAGAGTAACGAAAAGTAATGCTCACATGTGCATGATAATCATTATGTCAATAACGAGAGTAATTATGTGACCTTGTGACCTTGTGATATGATCCACAAACATCCCAGTTTGATATCAAATATTGTTAGATTTTCCTGACATCTAAATCTGAAGTTAATGTTCTATGTTACATTGTTGCTCTCTAGACTCCACTCTTCTTTACTATTGAAGAAAAAAATTTATAATTAATTGTAATTATATATTAATGATATTAAATGCAAAAATAATCTGAACAAAATAAAAGATGCCACTATCCTTGCATTCCAAATATTTATGGTCATAAAAAAGGCTGACATAAAAAAATCCCGGAAGATAGTAGATTAGAACGTGTAAAATTTCATCATTTTCATGCTAGTTCTGTATCTTCAGGAAGAATTAGAGGCCGGTGAAGACGTTGGCAAGTGTCCAAGTTGTTCTCTCCTCATTAAAGTTATCTATGATCCTGTAAGTTTTGATTTTCAGAAATATTCCTTTTTTGACTGTTTTTTTATTTAAACCCTTACAGGAGGATTTTATGGCGGGAGAAGAAGTTGTTGCTGCCTCAAAGAAAGATCTGCAAGTGGCTTAGAACAACGTGAACTGTTACTGACCTGAGAGAAACAGACTCTTTTTAAATTTTTACTGTGAAATCAACGAAATTGAAATTTTGACGGAATCAAAAATTGCGTGGTGGACTTTTGAATTGGTAGGAAATTCTTGTGATTTTTTTCTTTCTTCTGATATTCTGCATTTGAATGTTGTTACCATCAAGTGAAACCTTCTCTAAGCAAATGTTCACAACATCATCTGGGTTGAGTGCTTTTAAGGGTTTTTATATTTTAGTAGTAGATTGTGATTGAGATGAATATTTGAAGGTAAAGTCTTAATGACTCAAGATCACTTCTCGGTGGTCTGAACGGGGCCCTTGTATTTTATTTTTAACTCTACTTTCATTACTGGAAGCCTCCCAATAATTTTGGCAGGTGCAATGAACTTCCGAGTTATCAAGGTTTCTGTGTATTAGTTGAAGGAAAACTGGTTGTCTTGGCAGCTGCATATTTTGTGTACATTTTGAAGGAATATTGACATATTCACCACAAATATGAGATTTCTGGTCTTGCACAGTGTGAAATGAAGTCTCTGGCGGTTAAGCAAATCTAAGATCACTGAGAGGGTTTTCGTCGGTGTTGGATTTCCTAGGCAGAAAGCCCTGATGTTCTACAAAGATTGTCACTTAACATAGGTGCTCACATACTGCATTATGGATTTATTGTACAAATTTGATTCCCTGTTGGCCAAAGCTTTAATGTGTGAAATATCAGCATGCATCACAATTTCAAGAGCTGAGTCACATGAGGGAAAAATGTCCCTTTAAAGGGATGGGGAACTAAATTTTAAGTGATGTTCTATTGACTCATAGCACCAATTGATAGCATTCCGTGCCAAGAACACCATGCCTGGATGCAAGTGTAAGGAAATAATGCATTCCGAATATCGGGGTTAGCATTGCGCCTATGGGAGAATGGCCTGCATTGCGAAGTATAGGAGGCAAACGTTAGCTGATGGCTTGCCGTGATTGGTCCCGTTTCCCTCGTGAAGCTATCGATTTCAGCCAATCAGAGCAGATCATCTTCGCCATAAAAGGACATCTTTGTTGTTTACGAAGCGAAAGCGCATGCGTGGTGCACTCTGGCTGACCTTTTTGCTGTTTTAGAAATTAGGATTAGAAACATGGTAGGTGTCCTAGAAAATCGCCTGTTAAAATAAGAAAAATAGCGAAAAATATTTTTTTTTCGCGCCTGACTGGTGGCAAAATGATTATTCTGTCTATTTCCGAAAATAAAATAAAAAAATATCCAGGTGTTTAGTCGCAGGACACGCTGATATGACGAGGCCCATTGTAAAAGATGGGGAACTCGGTGTTTCATCACAGCTCATGACGTCACGCCTAATTAGCAATATATCTCCCGCGAAATCGTTAGCGATGATATTCCTTGTGTGGGCCAGGCATAGGAATCATTTTTGGTGCATCAAATAACGAATCAAAGTCCATTTTTAACCAGTTCTCCCTCCCTTTAAAGAGGACGCGTGAACTGGTGGCATTGCCAGATCTGATAAGAGAATAAAGCACATCCATTGGAGCAACAAATTAAAAACCAAATCAAAGGTTAAAGATTTAAAGTAAATAGTATGGAGCCATTGCAATGGGTGGTGCGATTACTTTGTAATTTTTCCTATGCTCACAATGACCTTTACGATCCTTCTGTGGAGGTATACCATATAAAACATTTTAATTTCTCTCATGTCAAAACATCCAAAAGCATGTTTAATCTATCAGATCATTCTCAGGTCATCTTAGCTAGAGAATAAATTATCAATTTTACGTCGCATGGTTTGGTGGTCATCAGACTGATCACACCTGCAAGCATTGTACAGAGCAGAAGAGAAGCTAATTTCATACTTGGATTAAAAATGTGATAAATAATTGCATTAAGCATTCTCGTTAACTCTCCTGCTATGCTCAACGTGAACGGTTCACTTCAATTTGTCAAGATGATGTTTTCATCAAAGGCTGAATCCTTACTTAACCTGCATTCATTCAAGAAATCTCAGAATTTATTCATCTTTTTGAAGTGAAAATCTGAGCTTATTAGCAGTAAGAGGGGAAAAAAAGTACATTCTGCTGACGCAATTCCCTTTTGAGGCGAAATCCTGTGGTTCTGTTGATATTTCTATTCTAAATAAGAGAAAGTCTCTTCAGAAAACTTTACAACATCTTCAACTCATTATTTGCACCCACGGATTTCAAAATGCCCTGTGGCCATTAAACATGGGAATTATTGGTGCTATGAATAGAATTTCATGCACGGAGGAAAGGAATAGAATTATACTTTCAGCGCAACTATACTCAGATTTCATTTTCCGGGAGGGTTAAACACTGTACTCCGCGTTGGCACCCCTTTGCGCATTTAAAATATACATTCAATGAACATGTAATGGGTAACTTCCAATGTTACCATGATAACTCGTTAATTAAAGATGTACATAAACCTCATTTTTCTCTAGTTTAATGTCCGAAAGAGAGACTGATCGATGCTAAAATTCTATCTGCTTTGTACTATATTACTGATATCTTTAAAATTTACATCACTGTTGTTTTTTTGTGGTTTTTAAACTTTTTTTGTTATATAGAATGGAGGTATGTTTAGTTCGGAAACACAACAATATTTTAGTAATAGACTTTCCGGAGCTTTTTGGTGGAATTTGACCTTCAACAAATTCAACAATATTTAATCCAGGTCAGCAGTCTATTGTATAATCCTCCCATCTTGAGCTTATAAGTAAACTCCATGTCAAAATCAGCTGTTCCAATACAAACTTACAAAACCGTGCCAAATAGATAAATAGAAATATTGTTGAGAAAAATATTGGGTTAAATTTTTTTCCCTCTCATCTTCTCATAATTTATTGTGTGTATTGTGACATTATTTAATTAACCTGCGGGCGTTGGAATCCGATGCCATCATTAGAGCCACAATGCTAATATGGCGAACGTGATGCATGAGAAGCGCCATGTGCGGTTGTGTCACGATTGTGATTTGTTTGTGAATTGTTTGATGGACGGAGATGCCGCCTCAGGCAACACGTGACTCGCAAAGCACTTGCTCCCTTCAACTGATGCAGAGATATCTACATGTATATGCAGTCGCCATTTTGTATCCAGAGATGAGAACTTAATCCGCCATTTTGAGTCCATAATCGGTCCCGATTTTTTATTGGAAAACTAGGCCTATACTTACAAAGTATTTATCTTTCATTATTAACAATTTATCATCAACGAAATCGTTGAAATTTCATTTTCTTTACCGTGTTTATTCACTTCTGCCGTTTTACTCGTTCGTATGCAGTGATGCAATGTTCTCCCCGCTGAAGATAAACTCGTAATTATAATCAGTGAAAAATTCCGTTTACCTTTACAAAATCGCCATGTCTATAAACAATGGTATGCAAATGATATGTATGTCGTTCACGTGCGTGCCAATCAAAATCATATAAATTATTAGACTTCATCATCAAACAGGTTGAAATGTAAATTCGGTAATGCACAGGTCGCACACACCCGGCGTACAATGCATAATATGTACACTGCATACAACATAAAAACACCAACCTTCAAGGCTGATATAATTATATGATCGTCACTCCAAACCAGACGACAGCGAGGGGAGCGAATAAATCTGCGCTCTATATTCCGATTTCGAAACAACGTTTACTGGCGATGCTTGTACGGCGGCGATTCTATTTTTTCCCTACATGTGTGCGTGACCGGTGTGTGTGACGCCGTGCGTGATCGGTTGCTTAGTTACGGTAATCGCAGCTGTGTCTACGTCTATTTTGTAATGTTCCGCGTACGTCATGAATTATTTGGAGGAACTTATGACTTACCATAAATGGCATCTTGGGGTGTCAGCCCTGTCTATTGTGCGACATTCGACACATGTTTGGCTGATTCGGCCAAGCGTTACACCACGTGCTCTCAATCTGAGAAACACGTGTCGTTATTTGTGCGTGACAACGGAACGTAATACTGAATGCATTGTTTATATGATCCTGTTGTAATTGGCAATTGCAACACCGATCACCCCCCCCCCCCCCCTCCTTTGCAGTGCATGCATGTATGTGATTTGGTGTCATATTTATTTGTTGTTCTCAAATGCCATGGCGTGAATCCCACTGCATGCACATGACGTCATAAGAGAATTCTAGTATATATTGGCGTTGCAGCTTTGGGATTTGGGTGATATGCATGTACACGAGATTATGGTACATATCTACAATTACCACCTTGAAGCTTTTTCAATTGCAAATAGCGACACATGCGCTCAAGCAAAGGGCTGAGATCGACAGCAGAAATGCCCGACGCACTAGTTATAAATAACATTAAATACCCACGCGTGTGCAATGTGTGTGGTGACTCCCTGGGGGCTGGACACCATTGGATTATAAGCCTTGAATTAGCCAGCATTGCCAAACCGAATCGCAGGTGACGCAGTACATATGTCTATCATCTATTCGTGCCATAACAGACAAACTATTAATTCAGAAAAACTGCAACCCAAGCAAAAATACCAAAATCCAACCTACATGAGTACATGTACATCAGCACATAAATCGGCACCAATTAGGCCCATCGCTCACATCCAATAATCCCTAAACAGAGTAATATTTTACAATACAACGTATTGTACAATAGCGGTATCTTAACAACTACATTGCAATTTTCAATAGCAGTAGATAAGGAATTGGACTACATATGGATATGAAGGGGCTATTCCTGGGATAATGTTTTCTCCGTAATGAAGAAAATCTGTTTAAAAGTGGCTCATATCACGTAGAGAGGCTGGCTGGTGGTCTGTGTTGTGCCTTCTCGTCAGACGTGTACTATACAGTTAAGAGTTAATTTCCTATACGTTGGAGCTTAGAGCAGCGGACACTGGTGAATTATCGTTTCATCGGGGTCCGTCAACTGCTGGCATGATTTGCGTTCATTCATAGTACATTTACTCTTCCAGACCCAGCTAAAAAGTTCCTGCTTACCTCTAGGGTTACTGGTAATTATTGTGTATAATTTACCAAATACATGTATAATAGACTTAATGGTGCTCTACTATTCTACCGCTTAATACTTTAGGTAGTAGTAAGCACTGACTAATCGTAGTCTTAGTATTAAGTTCTGTATGGAGTTCGTACCGCTGCTTGAGCGTTATGATTTCCTTGCGATCAAAGAAGAAAGAATGTACTTTGCTGTGATGCTGGTGCGTTATGGTTACTTAGCAGTTTATTGGTGGTGAACGTTATGATTTTGAACGTTATGATTGCCCATCTGTTGAATTAATGCACTGTACACATAGCCCCTGTGGAGTGGGTCTAACACCCAGGATTGGTTGTAATATTCTCTCTTTCCTCCAACAGGCTGAGTAAACATGGACCCCAATCACACCAGTCTGCTCGATTACGTTCTCAACGAAAAGAAACTGGTGAGACGCACTAATTAACTGAACTCTTTAAATCAGTGCCGATTTTGTTCATTCAGGAAATGCTACAGTCAGCTGACGTCATAGAATACTTGGAGAAAGCCCAGGAGAAGACACAGTTGGAGCAGAGGCTGCAACCAACGTCATCTTCGGAGGATCAGAAACCAGAAACTGTTTCCACAAGAATCGGGTCGTTTGTGGTGAAACATGGCGTCATGACTTTTGTGGGGAAAGAAAAAGAGACTGCGGCTGTTCCGTCAGCTGCAGCTGCGAAGAGCGAAGATGAAAGCACTGAGTTGCCATTGAAAGCCAGAGCTGATATCTGGTCAAAGGAAAATTCTGCTTTTACGTCGGTTGCTAGCCGTGCGGCTAAAAATGCTGAGTGATTGATTTTTGCTTGTTCATTATTCTGCTCATTGTCTTCATCTGTATCCATCATTAAATCAATTGTTTGTTTCTTGAGTTAAATGTTTGCTCATTTATATATAATGAAATCTTCATTGAAAAAGAGTTATGTATAAGTTGTTCTGTATGAAGAGGATTGCATGTCCAATAAATATATACAGTTCAAAATAGAATAAGCGATTTTTGGTCGTCAATCGGGATGTAAGTAACTGAACATATTTTCCTGGAAATCGAATGTGAGCTTTCAGGCAACAATCACATTCGCACAGGTGCGATAGCTCATGAGTTTTGTAATGGTTTTCCACGACCAGCGGTTATGCAACTTATGTAAATCTCAATGCTTCAAACGAGCTCACTCCTAAATGACGTCATTCTTGAAGGGTTCTTTCATCTCCATATACCGTAGTTGTTTGCACTAAAATTGCTAAATGTCATAAGTATAATGTCATGAATCAACATGTGAAAGAAAATTAAATACGCTTCTCCCGATAATACGATAAAAAAAGCTGTTGAGGCGTAGATGGAAACCCGCACAAAAAGCAAATAATATAAGGAATATTATGAAGACAAGGGAAACCAACGGCGAGGGAAGGCAAAGCCTCAGAGAGTGTTGGTGCCGGTTGTTATGGCAACCATTGAAGCAACCTCAGTCGCTGAACCAGCAGAACTTAGGTCGAGGCAGCTCTCCAGATTGGCATCACAGGAGCCATCCGAAAATTCGCACGAAATAGAAATGAAACATTTATCCGACAGAAAATATATTGTAAAATACACATACGGAATCGCTATTGCCTGGTTTCTTGTACGTGATCTCCAGAAAAGACCACAACAATACGTGGTCTGCCCTGATGTGAGTGGTATACAATTATAATGATGAGATAAAGACGTTTTATTGCATGTGGATCGACAAGTCTGGAAGATATGCTATCTACATGTATTCAGAGCTAAACTTGTTTTTGCTTTCTTCAATTGTGACCTATCTGTGTTTGCAATCCTGTCAACCATGAGCTTTTCGGGGTAAGTGCTATAGTCAGTTGCTTTTAGTCCATTGGTAATTCCATGCTTCCACGTTGGAATCTTTTTTTCAAGATTCCTCTCAAGAAAGATTTAGGATTTTAAATGCTTTGGTCTGCTCCGTATGCAGTGCGTGGGCCAGGGGATGGCGAGACCTCAGAGCGCACATTCCTCATTTTCGCGATCAAATTCTGCAGACTCTTTTGGAGTTCTGTCAGGAGAAAGCTAGTCTAATGATCTCGATCTCTGTATGTTAATTTCGATCTCTGTATGTTAATTTTGATGGAATTGAACATTTACAATGTACATTGGTATAAAGTAGCTAGGCCCACAAGGCTTCCAGGGCGAGATCTCTTCTCGATAAAAATTTCTATCTTGCATTCCTTGCATCATCCTGATATTGTAGACTATTTGTAGGAGTACTTAGTCCAAATTACCGCCCCTCCCTCCCAGTTCCCTTCCCCCCCATATATGAGCAGTACTCCTTGCTTTGATACGAATCGGTCTCATTAGCTATAATGACATAATATTTACTCGTATGATTTGCACTGCTTCCTTTCCTCTCAAACATGCAATATCCAGACCTCATAAATGCTGCCGTCAGCAATAAAAGATTAAGCACCACCTTTATACATGCATATAGCATATGCCCGTAAATGCATGCCCATTTTAATAATTAATTGGGTAACTAATAATCTGTATATTGTTGTAGTTATGGGCTAAAAACGTGCTTTTATCTTCTGAAGAGCAGTCGACAATATTGTCATGTTTGTTTTCATCGGTCTATACGTTTCTCCATAACGCTCATCCGATTTTTGCTCAATCAGATAATGTTCAGTTGATTGATTACTCATAATATTCAGACGAAACAATTTGCTTGGTACCGACATCTTCAAGCACCTGAGTGGTCCAGTGAAAATTTAGGGGAGCGGAGTGTTCTCAGTGACATAGAATCACAGTATACAAGTAACAACAAACTATTTCACTGACTCGCCTGCTCCGATATTTCTAGGCGGATATCATCATTGAATATGCATCTGGTATCTGTCTATATGCAGACTATAAAATAGTCTTAAACAATTTCGCTCTTTTAATCCGAAATCAATCGTTCGGTTAACTGTTTACGTTATTATGTTGTGTTTAAACTTTCTCCGATCATTGCTAATGTTGCTTTTAAAAAATTAGCTTCAAAGTCAAGATCAACAAAACTTTCAAAGCCCCATCACCGACCCAATTACTCAAGTGTGTAACGTAAGGAGGAGCATATGAGCTCAGTGACCCACACGCGATACGGTGATTATCGCAGTATGGGTCTGCTTTAACTGTTAAGCTTTGTAATTATGATCAGTTATGATTCATAAACAACAATTGATAAGTCAGTAAATACATGTGTAGTCGGACACAATGGTATTGCGTTCCTAGGTAATTTGAGTCACCGCTGTAATATTATTCAAAAGTGGCATCAAATTACATTTTGCTAAGCAGGTTGGATTGTAGAGAGCTCATAGAATTACCTTTTACATCGACTGAAAAGAAAACTGTTGATCCGAAAAGGTTCACGTCAGTTGAAGAGAACGAAACATAACACTAACTGTGAAAGATGCAACGTGGTTTATGCTACAGATCGCTGAACATGGGCTGAACATCTGGATGAGATGTTATGTCTTACCACGGGATTAAACCATGAGGGCTGCAATGAATATTAGTATTCAATGAATTCGGGGAAAATCTGTGATTTTGATTGAATAATAATAATTATATCAGGTACATATATGTATGCTACAGAGATAATAGCATATGAGCCATTATTTGTCCGTAGCGAATTCGACAGTAATAAAAGAGCCAATAAATATATTAACCCCATCTTGCTGAAGACAGCAGAATGATAATGTGGCGAATTTGAATTAAATTGGACAAACAATCAAACTTACTATGGCAAGAAGCAAAGATATTGAGAATATTATTATGGAAGAAACCGTTTGTGGGTCAATCCGGGACATGTAATGTAATTATGGGCGATAAGTACTCTAGCTAACAAGTTCTTTTGAACTGAGCTCCATAGAAATTTTGAGCTTTAATGGTTTTAAATGGACCAGGAAAAAAAAAAATTAAAAATTAAGTACATACTTTGCCAGGCGTATTATACACGTAAAGTACAATTAAAATTACGAAAACTAATTGCCTCTTGTATTTTTTTTTTTTTTTTTTTTTTTTTTTTTTATTCTCATTTTTTTTTTCTGTCTTCGTTGTTTTTCTTCGTGTACATAATTAAAATCAAAACTTATTTCGCTTTCTGTTAATATGTTCTTATAATTATGTGTATAATGTTATGAACTAATGATTATGTTTATAAATTAATTAAACGACAAACAAGGACATACAGGTTAGTCATATGACTAATTACGTAAGAGACACTCAAGTGTAAGAATAAGTATTGCCGAATGAAGCCATATACGCATAATTCGTGTATTATATTATTAGATAAAAATGAGATTTGAATCACCATTTACGATTTGGATATGTTGTTGGTTATTGGTTTCAACGATAATTCAGCAAGACGGCCGAGGGCATCATTCGTTTGCATGCGTTCATCGATCAATCTAAAAAGTTGACAGATTCACCACAATTTGTGAAGAATATCCTTGGTAAACAAATTTGAACACCATAGACTATGAGTATTTTTATTTTATTTTTTTCTGTGGACGAAAGTTAGGAATTCTATAACGCATAATATTATGTACTCTTCTTTATAGCGAGGATGAGAGGGGTCGTAAAATCGGTTTATTTTATATTGACTTTTTCAGGGAATGACCCTGGATATATAATATAGAATGAAATGGGCTATCCCGTTTAATCTAATACATTTACAATGCATTTTCAGCATCAACTTCGTAGCTTGGCAAAATAAGATATGTTTGGGGGTTGAGTGCAGATAGTTTAATTCAAAGTAAGTCAGACGACCGACCGCCTTGTAAACCGGTTGTAAACTTGCAATATTATGTTCGAGGCTCGAAAAATCGTCATTTGAACTTATTTAAAACATTTTCATCACCGCGGATTTCGTTTGCCAAAGTCAACAAAACCTTAATTTCTTTGCCTGTTATGCTCGAGGTGAAAATAAAACCCCGGCGAGGGTACATCTAGACCAAGTTTATAGTACACGTGTAATACCTTCTGTCCATCTTAGATAATCGTCCGGTAAACAACGGAACAAATGTCTGTAGTACACCGTACACCATACACCGAAACAACATAACTATTAAGTATTTCGGAACAAATGAATACGTTCACCGTATCGAGTAGAAATTCGAAAAACCAAACAAACGGAACAAAATTTTAGCTAAGTTGAAGAATTAATGAGAATGCATTTTGCATACGGTGAACGTAATCATGATATGAATTGTTGACATTCATGCATTTGTCCCGAAATACTCAATTAACAGTCAGGTCAAAAGAGAGATCAAGAATACTCAGATACCAATGGTGCATAATAATACACAAGGCACTTTTAATTTAGACCTGGATGGTTGTACACACCGGTTGATTTGAGAGGATATCAAACGTTTCTCAATTCACTATTAATTGGATTAAAAAGTAACTATGCAAAATTACTCTTGTGCCTACATGATAACTTGAAGAGTATTGAATGGTAATGGACTCACGTTGGAGAAGATGGTTCGATCTCGACATTTTCCATAATTAATTCGATCAAATTATCCAGAATTATATTCCACATATAACATCGAATCCATGAGATTTTTTATTTTTATTTTTTTTCTGCTTCTCTCTTGCAATGCCCTGAAGTTTCGCTTTTTTCAACTCTGAACGAGTTTATAAAAACGAAGCGTCCAATTAAGTCTAAGTCCTGCGAAACTCTGCGGCACATATCGGGCATCGAGAGGCTTTAATCGGTTGACTGCAGGTCAGGTGAATTGGCTAGAAATGGTGACAAACGAATCCAAGCAATAGAAACCACATCGGAACGTATGTTGTATACACTAATTAGATTACTGTACTCTTACCAGTTTGAATACTGTACAGTGCACGAGCTGCTGCTAAATATAGACGCACTGCCACAATATCGACATTGCATGTATGCACGTACAGTGTTTAGTGCGGTCGAAGGTGCACCTAATGATTTATAGCGTAAAGTGGTCGCTTCGAAATTGACTGACGTTACTTAACTTCTTTCTTCTCATTATTCTTTCTAAATGAGAATACTTGTATAATAGAACATCCGGGATTTTCACAATCGTCCGAATGTGTAGAGTACATTTTGCCTGGATCACATTCCACACAAAGAGTCGACATTCAGCCATTTCAGCGTCTTGTACAATTGCACGTATACTAAACTAACCGCATGATTTCTTTTGCTACTTAATACATTAAATAAATGATTATATCCTCGGATATTTCAAATTCTCGGCTGAGTGCCACGAGGTCTCGTGACGAGTGATCCATTGCATTCATCGTGTCTCAGCACGCCCATCTCCAATGCTTCAGACGAAATGGACTTACATTTGTATGACGTCCCATTGCAATCCTTTGATTTACCTGAGGATTTTGTGGCATCAGTTTTGCCAAGATGCAATCAAGCATACTGAGTATACAGCGTAGGCCTATATGTTTGTTAGCGGTGTACATTGCACGAGCGCGTGTACACGACAACATGTAATAATTATGTTTCCCTTTAATTTGATTTCCTTAATTAGTCCAGTAATGCACTCTTCAGCTGTACTTCCAATAAAACAAATAGAAGAACCAACCATAAATGTAAATGCATAAACATTCACTTTCCTGGCAATCGAATGGCCCTGTATTGCAATGGGTCATCAACTGCATTTAAAGTGGCATTACAGTTTACAATCAGAGATCTCACAATTTGTCCGATTACGCGACTTCACTGCCCATTTTTTCGCAAGAGGGTGTTACGCCGTCCAGCGCCCCTGAGCCTCAGTCAGCCGCTTAATAGCGATGAACCCATAGCGACACATCTCTGTATCGACCAGCGAAGCGCTCAGGTGAACAAATAGCAAGATATGTAGTTCTTCTATGCTGTGAACTACCTACCAGTGGCCCTTTCCACTCGATCGCTGCAACGTATACCGGTGTATGACCTATTGCACCAAATATATTGCATTATATTTTATGTATAGTTTTGGCATCGAATAACTAGATAGAGAAGTATTTTTTACCATGCAACCCACCTCCCCCGCCAAAAAAAAAAAAAAAAAAAAAAAAAAAAAACGCACATTAAATATGACATGGCCAAATACAAATAAATTGCGAATAAATAGATATGACAACACTGGTCGATAGAGAGTCTACTATACAGGATTCACCAATATTAAAATCGAGAGAAGGCTCCAATTATGAACCCAAAATGGCGCGCGAATCCCCATTTAGCGATACTGTGATGATGAAGGATGCCTACAACTGAAGAGATACAAATATGGATTCGTATAAAGTCACATTGGTTAACACTGGAAGTCCTTTTCTCCAGATGCAGACCCATACTGATAATAGGGAAAATAATGCCAAATTCCATGTAAGAAAGAATGGAAAGATATAATATGTGGTCTTCCACAGCAAAACCGGTGATATGCCGCAGATTTAACTGTTTGAGATCGTGCATTGGCGTAATACAGGGGGTTAAACTGAGTATATCGGTACAAAAAAAAAAACAAAACAAAACAATTATCTCCATTATTCCCAGAAATAAGGCTTTTTTATACAGCGATCATCACAAATGGGATAATTGTGTTTGAAGTTAGTTGGTACATGTAATTACAATCACGCGGTCATATACGGTTAAGCACCGGTCTCCTTTCTCGCTCTCTCGTTGGTTGGTGTTTTAATGTATGCAGTCCACGTTACTTTAGTAATTAGAATGAAGAGAAACTAAGCTTTGCGTTGACGTAAAATGTTTGCGGGTGTCGTTGCAACGAAGGACGCCAAGTGACGGTAATTAGTGCATTGTTCTGGTCTAAATGGTGATTTTTTTTATGGCAGAGATCATCTTAATGATCAATTAAATGTGATTTTTCATTATATAAAATTATGATTTAGTACAATAACAATTTACACTTAAATCAATGAAATATACCCAGCATACATATTTATCACTTGAATCTCAGCAGAGCGCTCTGCAACATATCGCTTGTTTGTTTTGCCATGGAGCATACCATATTAGCACTGGAGATCATAATTATAATAATTATTAAAGGGTCTATAACTAGCATCGTGTAGCGCTAACTTAACGAAATTTTAATTCGTCATTCTTACAATATGTAAACCGTTTCCAAAGGAACAAAGGAGGCTGAATCAACAAGGTGTGGCTGCATAGATCTGTGGCAGAGCTTCTTGCATGCACGAGGCCTCCTTATCTCAACCTCTCCCGTACTGGACCCCAGCTAGGGATTATCCCGGGCAGTTATAAACTCGATCACCTCTGAATAAAATCAGTTCTTCCGTAGCAACTTCCTCGGTCGTTTCATTTTCTTTCCTTTCGACCTGTGATCACACTGGTGACCCCGATATGGAGAAACAAGCAAACAACTCAGGATCCAGTTCAACCGTCTCAGAAGCTGTCTCGACGGTCTGGCTGAAACTCCCGCCGCCATGGATCGGAGACATCGAATCCAGGTTCTACCGAGTGGAAGCTCAATTTACCATTTGTGCAATCACAAACAAAACAACCAGGTTATACCACGTGGGTGCAGTGCTCAACTCAGACGTCGCAGCTACTCACGTTTCGATCGCAAGGCAACAAAGTGTCAACAACAACATTGCGCGTGGACGTCGGGAAACGTCATACTGCATGGACAAGCAGCAGTGCGAGCTGTTGGTCCGCAGCATCGCTGATCGTGTGGTTAGATAAATGCGAATTTGGATAATCAGAAATGAAATTTATGGGTCATCATATCTCGGCGGAGGGGTGCTACCCCCGCCCCGCCAAAGCCTGCAACATTAGGGATTTCGCACGTCCAACTAGAGTAAAAGATTTGCAACGACTTCTCTGAGTGATTAACTATACTCTCGCCTCATCACTCGTCGTGCCTCTATCGTGCAGCCTCTTTACAGCTGATTTAATGCGATGGAAACGCCAGAAGCACGTGCTTGAATGGACGCCCAAGATGTCAACCGCTTTCGCCACGGTGAAAAACTCATTAGCAAACGCAACTCTCCTCGGCCACCCATTACCCGATGCAAGCATTGCTTTATCTACCGATGCCTCTAATCCAGGGGTCGCAGCGTCATTAGAGCAACGGACTAATCGAGGCTGGCACTGGGCCAGTCTTCAGTCGCCAGCTGACCAACACAGAGAAGAAATACTATGTTTCTGATCGGGAGTTTTATCCGTTTATCTCGCCGTTTGTCATGTCCGTTTCCTCATTGAGGGTTCTCCATCTTCACGGACCATCGCCCATCAGTGGATGTTACGGGCAAACAATCAGAACCGTGGTCCGCTAGACAGCAGCGCCACGTAGCTTTCATCAGTGAATACTCCGCCGATATTCATCATATCGCCGGAAAAGAGAACCTGGTCGCTGATTGCCTCTAGAGCACCGTCACATGTCCCATGTGACAGCATTAGCATCGGGTTTGATTACTCAGCAATCGCAGCATCTCAAAAGACCAGTGAGGACGTCCAGGCGTACAAAACGGCCATTACCCGACTCCGGCTGATGACCATGCTAGCAAACGATGGCCCTGAGCTGCTCATCACAACTGCACAAGAGACCACTTATCCCGCCTTGTTTCCGACGCAAGGTGTTCGTGGATTATCTCACCCCGAGTGCTCGCGTTACTCGTGATTTGCAAGTGTTATGTTTGGCACAATATGAACCGTGAAACCTTGCGTTGGTGTCATGAATGTTTGCACTGTTAAACATCCAAGATCCACAGCCAGTAAAGAGCTCCTGTACAGAGTGCCACCCAAAGACTCTCTATTTCTTCAGCGCAGAAGTCATGGAATCAGGGTTACCTAAGGAGTCATCCATCTCTGACCTGGATGACAGAGTCATGAACAATATTATAAGACTTTTTCGTGAAATTATGTGCCACCATGAATGCTTCTTGTTCTTGGAGAAATTAAAAATTAATTGTACCGGCAAAGGAAAGGCTTTGCGAGTCAAGCTCGCAGACAAGAGAACATTATAGATTTATAACCACATTTTCCCATCATTTATCATTATTATTTTTTCACATTATTTATTTGATGGGATTTTTGAAATAAAGCAGAAATCAAAAAGATAATAATTTTGTCTTTCTTTCATTCTTTTTTATTGTGTGAAAAAAAAAAAAAAAAAAAAAAAGATGTAATAAAAAGTGATCAATCAGTTTTCGTAGTCCTCCTCTTGATGGGGCTTGAAGAGAGGACAACTGGATCTGTTATCCTTTTGGATTCTCTTGTGTTGCCCTTTGCGGGCATCTGCAAAGCCAAGCATCGTTGGATCCGCAGCTTGTTTTCTTGCTAACTGCAAATGTAGATATTTGTTTATAATTATATATACATCTAGGCACAAAGCAATAGTCAACTAAGGTCATGCATATGAAATAACATGAATATTTGTACCGAAATTTAAATAACTCACCCGAACTGGAACAAGATTGGGTTGGGTTTTCATATGTAATGGTGCTTGCGTGATTTCATCTTAAGTTTTTCATGTGCATGAGAATTCTCTCCCAAGAGATGGAACAAGAGAACTCCTCCACTGCTGATCTTTGATCCTCAAAATATCGTGAAAGGAGATGATCTTAGTGGCTCTTCGGCGATTGAGGCTACAGCCATGCACCCCGCAATTCTCCCCCATGATTGGTAGAAGACAGAGTCGAAGTTGAAGTGTGAAATTTTCAGAGAAACGAAGCGTAGACACAGACGAAGAGACGAACTTGCGCTATTGTTGACGATCTACTGACGAAACCGGAAGTGTCCAGCGCTCGATAGCCGTCGGCTGCTCGCAGTTAAAGCTCAGCCGCTTGCTAGCTGAGCGGCGCGTCCATCTTAATAGAGAGTCTTTGGTGCCACCTCTCCGTTTCATTCACGTCGACTCCCCTCTATAGACCCACCACGGCACTGGTTACTCCAACCGTGCGCAATGGTTTCAAACTCCGTGTGCAGCTCTATCCAAACCAATAAACGGTGATTATGGAATGTGCTCGTTTGGAGGGGGCAGTGTAGCAGTGCATCTTGCCCGCTACCTCGTTATCTCAAACTCGCTCATCGGGAATCCCAGGGAATATCCCTGTCAGTTACAAATTCGTTTGCCAACCAGAATACTAGTAAAATCAGTTCTTACGTGGTAACATCGTCGGTCGTAATTTTCATCGTCGGTTATGATTTTCTTTCCTCTCAATCTGCGATCGCTACAGTCAATTATATATACAAGACAATAGAAAAATTCTTGGGTCATTGAAATAGAGGAGTGAATTTTATTGCGCCAAAGAGATTACAGAGCTTTTATGATTCTTCTGTTCCGCTTTTGTTGCAAATATTCCGCCATTTTTTCGTGTCCATTTGGCGGAGGGGCGAAATAATGTTTCGGAGGCCTCCCTTCCCGTAACCGCACAAAATAGTGAATATAATCATATTTTATGATCTTGTATCCACGCAGTGCTGTCTTGCGATATCCCTTGTGTCGAATGGCTTTTGTTGCAAATGAATCCGCTGAAAGTTGACGAATATGCAAATAAGGGTCAAAAGGGTCAAGCACTTACCTATCCAGAGATTTGAGCGAAATTCAACGTTGTGAGAGCTGACGGCAATATCAATGGCATCTTCAATTGCCTGAAAGAACACGTGTTGTGAATGACGTCACAGAAAGTGAATCTTTCTCCTTACTTCTTTTGCGATTAGTGATCCTTTTCTTTCAATGAAAGAAAGTTGTTTCAACGCCTCATCAACAGACATCCCACGAATCTGAGATCATCAATTATTAAAAGTGGGCAAGTAAAATCGTTAAGAACCCTTACCATAGCTGCAATGTACCACATTTTCCGTAAGCTGTACTTGACATTGGAGACATGGTGTGTGATTTCCTGTTTTGGAGATAAGAATGATGAACAAAATATATCAAGAAAAATTCATTTGAATTGCATATTTTTCTGTGCGGAAAAAGCTCAATTAGCCTCCTACTCACGGCAGGTCTGAGGGGAAGACCCGGTTCCCTCGGGGGATATACAACATCGTTGTACTGAGGCCAGAATTGTGGAGTCGAGGGAAGCAGTTTCCGGCATGTTACAGGGGTTGTGTGAAGGAGCCGCGATTGCATGGAGACATCATGAAGCAGAGGGCTGAGGAGAGAAATGAATCAAATAAAGATGATGCAACTACTGATGCAACAACCAAGAAAGGACTTCATTTATTGAAAACTCAGTATGAAAAACAAGAGGCAAAACAAGACGGTAGACGCCTCGATATGCGAATACTTCCGTCGAATGTTCCCGGCCAATAAGAGAGCGACTCCCATGAGGTCGAAATTAAGGACATCAATGACCACGCTTCTTGTGAAGTACTTGTGCAGAAAATAATGCCTCTTCACAAGCAATATAGTTAGTAGATTATTAAGTTTCCTCCACAACACAGCACTGGTCATTTCATTTCCATTTATTGGAATATTAATTCATTATTCTATTAAGTGGCGATTTGTTTGTTCGTATATTCACTATGTTTGTTTTTATCATTATTATTAAGAATATTAATCCCCTTCTTGGGTTTTGGCGAACAATACATATCATGCCATAAGGTCATCTTGGTGTCGAACAGGCTGGCTTCTTCAGGTAGTGCCACTCGTTAAAACAACTTCTTCTTACTATTTTCTTGGGTCATTCTTTTGTTTCTATGTGTTCCTATATTTACTATGTTTGTTTTCATTATTATCACTTTTTTCTTCTTCCCCATTTTAGGTATTTGATGAAATAAGTTTGCCGTGCCACAAGGGGGTTTTGGCCCAAAAATACTTCAGGCAAATATTTTCAGGGTTAAAAGAGACTCCCAAGAAGTTATCTTGAATGACATCATGCCAACACAGGAATGCTTCTTGAGAAAGTATTTGTACAAGAGATATATTCATAATCGAGTGAGATAAAAACGCCATGACACAAATTTCAAATTGCGTTCTTGAGTAGTTTTTACTTTTAACCATGCTGCACCAACTTCATGGAATGCACTTCCACAAGGAGGAGAAAGAAAACACCGCTCCTGCAAGTCAGTTCCATGTAGGTACATATTCTACGCGAAGGTCAAACTTTTTGGCTTTGGTAACCCGGTTTCCAGGTCCTCTGTTCATACGATGACGCTATTCGTGTGACAGAAGTAGTGTTTTGCAACTTCACGAGCTGAAGTAAACCGATTGCTCTACCCCAAGAATCGTACAAAGTAATCCGTATTCAAGTTGCTGCTGTAGCACCGTTTACTCCTTTTGTTTTTCTTCACGATGACTGGTCGTCTTGATGCGACGCCATTAGTTTATCATTATGCATGTTCTCATTATTATTTAATGTCAGCTCCTTCAAGCCCATTGCAGGAGAATCAAGGTAAAGGGAGGACAAAGTCAACCCAGCCTTCTGGACATCTTCAGACACCTGGAAAAATCCCTATTTGCTGCCTCTGTTGTAGTTCCCGAAGAATGTGAGGGGCAGTGGCATCACAATGGCATCACAAGGATTTTACACTACTGAATAAGGTAGCTACTAAGAATCAACCGACACATGCCATCTTTGTCTTCCCTTCTTTCAGCAAGTAGAGAGTTCTTCGAAAATCGCCGAAAATACCGGAGTGCTTTGTCACTGATTGTAAAACCCGCATTTTAAACACCCTTCTAAGGATCATGATGTGCATGTATTCCTTGATCCATGCCACATGCTGAAGTTGACCCGAAATACCCTTGGCGACAAGGAGCCAATTGTGGACGGAGACAATCGCATGATAGAGTGGAATTATATTGACAGGCTTGTCAAGCAGCAGACCAATGACCAATGGAAGAAAAACATGAATGTGTGTCTAGCTGCCCAGGCGATGAGTGAATCCGCTGCAGCATCATTGGAGCATCTGAGTGCTGAAAAAGTGGTGGGCTTTGAAGATGTGCAGGCTACAGCCTACAGCAATAATTTGTTTGATGTATTAAAATCCCAAAACCTTTTCCATTCAGGTTTCAAGCGGCCCCTCAGTAACGAAACCATTGTAAACATTACAGAATACCTTCTTCATGCGAAGAATTACATCCTAAATCTGAAGGACTCTGTTAATAGCAAGCCCATTGTGCAGACAAATCGACTGTTTTTCTTGTCTGCATCAATAGCCTCCTGAATATGTATTCCATGCTCCTGCCACCCCCTTTTAAGATGTCATTTTTGCGCCACTTACAAAATTTCATAAGACCATATTGAACTTTTCTTTGGTATGTAATAATATCCATACTGTTTCACAATTCATTGGTGCCTTCAAAAAATTAATTGTTCATTCAGATGAACAAGATGTTCTCCATGAGCAGTGCCTCCCACCACATCTTCTGTCAATATTATAAATGAAACCAGAGTACCCGTATCTGACAACTGTGACTCCCTCCCTGGTCTTGTTGACTTGTCCACCACTGAATCCTGCATTCTTTCTCGACATGTAAATCAAATAATAGCTTATATCGCTGGGTTTGTTGTTTACAAACTTGAACAGTCCATTCAATGCCCCACTTGTGTCGATGCACTCACTGCTCTGAACAATATTAATGATCCCATATACAATTCATCCGACGAAAATCAAATGGCTGGCTGTCTTTTCCCCTCCTCCGATGTTCTGAAAATTTGTATTCTATGTGAAAAACTTTTCAAATCAAATGTATCTTCTTCCACCGATTGCCCCCATTGTGAATGCTGTTTTGAAAAAGGTTGGTCAGGTACATGTAGACAAAGATGGCGGCCGTTGACCGGGCGCTGGGGAAAAATCCAACAAGCCCAGAGGCGTGGTTATGTAAGTGCGCCCTCTCCTATTAAAGCTCCTTGGTAATTGCCATGAGGTCACCATAAAGGGAATTTATTCCGATACAGGAATTCTCCTTGAGAAGTATTATTTTGTACAAAAGATAAAGATTTGGAGGGCAAGATATACGATACGAGGGAGGGCCCATAAATACCGAGCCTCAAGAGGAAAACATTGTCTGATTGAGTTGAGATTTCACATGTGTTGCTTAGCAACCAACAGCTGCCTGAAGAATTTTCAGCATGATACAGCACTTTTTACCCGTTTTGGAGAAACTTGTTCAGACCTACCAGGACCGTTTGTCATTCTTTCGAGAAAAATGGAGCGTATCCAGTACCGCTCTGTCATAAGTTTCTTTGTGCGGAGTGGTAAACGTTGCAAAGAAATCATCGAGATTTTGAAAGGAGTTTATGGAAGACATCAGTAGTTGTGGTTGGAACCGCATTGATGAATCTTGATTACTGCTCGATGAAAGTGCATACAAAATCCTGCTATTACTTAACTCTAACCTTGAATTGTACATTGTAAACAATTACCTGATCAGTTGCACGTAGCTCTATGACTGCATCAATTTGATGTTCTTTTGTTTTTCAAATTATATTTATCAAAGTACAATTTGTTTTGATAAGAACTTCAAAGTTGATTGTTTGTGGAAATTTTGTTTGATATGGTGAGTGCATGTATTAACTATTGTACATAACAAATAAATTTTAATTGTTTTCAACTTTGTCTTTCGATATCTTAATTGTACATTCCATTTTCGAGAGTAGAACTGTTTCCAATTAAACGTTTTCTTTATTCATTCGGCTTCTCAATTCAACAGAGTAATAAAAACTACATCTGCATGTTTGAAACCAGAGACCGGTATTATCATAGTATGATATATGACACCAATAATTTGTGCCTGGGAGGCAGTTCTGGACACATAAACATTGAATTATTATTATTTTTATTTTTTTACGATTGGCAAAGTTATACTGATTTTACTGCAGTAGGGGGTCATTTTACTATTGATATCGCTGTATGTCAGTTTTATCCCTGTATTTCTACTCAGACTGATCTGTGCTGTTCACACCAGTGTGAAGAACACAGATTCAGTGTGATCCAATATTAAAAAAATTGGAAATTTTAAAAATCCACAATGACAAAAAGCTCCAAGAGCTGATGTTTTATTACAAATTTCGACATGGGAATGTTCCTCTTCCAAAATGACTTAGTATACATAAAAAATAAAATTATGTCTTCTTACCCCACACTCTGCACAATCAGGAACTACTTTATATGTACTCGAGAGTCCTGATCCATGTTACTACATTTTGATCTATTATATGATCTCAGTTGCTTATATCTGTATATAAAAAGAAACTGTATCTAGTAACGTTATGATACACATCATGATCCCACATGTGACACTGTCATTTCCTCCACTTCTGTTTGACTTTGATCACTATTCTTCATTTAGCCCACTAGTTTCAATTCACGCCGTTTTTGCTTGTATAATATTATAGTCTATAGACTTTATTTTGTACAGATTACATTTCACAGGGTGGCTGGCCAGGAGCGAGCTCCCTGAGCTCAAATGCTGGTTTCCTAAACGCATCATTATTATCATGTAAATACATTTGAATTTGTGGTTACAAATAAATGAAATTCTCTCTCTCTCTCATCTGCGACCAGCAGGTGGAGTGAGCGATAATACAGTATACTGCCATTGATGCCAACATGGCGGCTCCCATTATCGACGAGCTGTTGTGTTTTGTTGTGAATAAGCTTGACATTTTCCCGATGGACATAATATCCCAACTCTGCTGTTCTTCATTCTCGGATTCTGAGATTGAAAAAATCTAAAAAGCTGCTGTATGACATCTGTGCTGACGAGAGCACCTCCCGTCACATCACAAGAAAGGGGACAAGAAAAATGCTGCCAACATTGGCGATATCGTGAAACTTCTCCAAGAGAAATCTGGGTATGTGCCAACCTTCGCCGAGATGGACCTCAGTAAGCTGCCCCCTATCACATTCGAAAGTGTAGACATTTCTGTCCTACTCAGAAGACTTGAGAAGCCGCAGGCAAATCTTGAACTGCAGAAAACATGTGTTGACACTCAAGCACAAACAACAGAGAACAGCACGACTTTCCTTAAGGATTTAGACAGATGCCTTCGACAGTTGGAATAAGAGCCATGGCCAACCTCTGCCACCTCTCAAGTGCCAAACTCTGGTTGCATGAGCCAGAGCATTGACCAGGGGCAGCTACCTGCGACTCAGGTGCCATCATAGTCTGTTAACTCTGCGAATGTGGCCCCGGTGGCCACAACCTCCTGGTCCACTGTTGCTGGGAGACAGAGACCGTCACAGCAGAAGAAACCGCCAATCCCAATTGTGAAGCAAAACAAGAAAACGAAAAGAACCACCTCCGTGACCACAGGGACAGACGTCGACGTTGCCATCTAAAGCAAATGTATTTGTCACACGATTCCATCCAAATGTCACAGCCAAAAAGCTCAAAGCTCATCTTACTGAAAACTAGCTGAGCTTAGAAGTCGACGTTGAGCCGATTACCACAAAATTCGACAGCTACCAATCGTTGCACATCATGAGTCATTGCAAAGACCCCTCAGTGTTCATGAATAACAGCCTGTGGCCAGAGAATATTTTTGTTCGGTGGTGGCGTAAGGAGAAGGAGCCACAGCCTCTAACCTCCAACACCCGTGTTAAGCAAACAGTTTCACATGCTGATAGTGCGACCTGCACGCCTGCTTCATCAGATGACATCACTGTACTCAAGCAAGCGCACATACAACTACCAAGGTCTTCCTACTACCAGACGCACTACACACCTTCGACCAGACTTGAGAGAACTGCTGCGCAACTGTGATATAATTTGTCTCCAAGAGACATGGCTAGCCAAGCAGGAACTGCATCTACTAAACTCGCTATATGCTGACTTTCATGGAGCATCAACGACCGATCAAAATGATGGCATTATACATGGTCATCCTGTAATTATCACATATGTGATAATCAATTTGGCTTAAAAAATGAACATGGCACTGATCATTGTATATATGTTTCGAAAGAGATAGTCGATTCCTATTGTGTTATGAACTGTTTTTCTTTGTTTTTTAGATGCTAGTAAGGCCTTTGATCCTGTGAATCATTTCACATTGTTGAGTAAGCTGACGTACCGTGATGCCCCAGGTTTCATTGAACGTATTATTGCTTTTTGCTACGCTCATCAACAAATGTGTGTTAGGTGGAGCAAAGTTACATCAAATTTGTTTAGCGTAAGTAATGGAGGTACTTTATCTCCCTATCTCTTCAACGTTTATATTGATGACCTAAGCTGTATGTTGAATTTTCAGCCAATAGGCTGTTATGTTGGAAATGTTGTGGTCAACCATTTAATGTATGCAGATGATGTTGTCCTAATTACTCCCTCAGTTGCTGGGCTACAAAAGTTGATTTTCCTTTGTGAGCAGTTTGGCATCAAACATGATGTTCTTTATAACTCAAAGAAAACCTTTACAATGATAATCAGGACGTCACTACTAAAAGACACTAAAATACCCCCTTCAAACTTAATAACATGTTTCTCATTGAAACCCCTTATATTAATAAGTACCTGGGTCATTTCATACACTCCTCCTTCAGTGACAATCGGAATATATCTCGCCAAACACGTCTTTTATATGCTCAGAGTTTCACTGCTGCGGAAATTTCATATGTGTTCTTTGAATGTAAAATTTACTCTATTCAAGACTCACTGTTCCAGTTTGTACACTGCTCATATACAGTGGAACTATTCGAAGACTGTTATGAACAAAATTTGTATTGCATACATCTGGGTAACCCGATAGGCATGGAAGCAAATACACTTCGTGTTAAGAAATGTACTCGGGAATCGGGATATGGTTATGCTCTGTACCTTATTTCCTTGTGTGGATATTGATGTTAAAGAACTTGTGACACCACAATCACATAAAATGGGTTAATAACTTATATGTTTGCTGAAAGGATAAAAAAAAATAATGGTGGTTATTGAAAGCGTGTGCAATCGGCCCTAACACCATTATTATGCCTTTTTAAGACCGTTCGGCCGTCGAGTTTGAAAAATGAGCAGTCTTCCATAGCAGACGCCGGAAGTGAGCTCGTGACGTAGATACAGGAAAAATTTTCTTTCACAGGTGCAAGTGTGGGCAATGCAAACCAATGGATTGTGCAATAGAATCCTGTTGTGAGCAAACTCAATGAGATGCGGCCTGACCCCCCTGCGTGCATTGCCCATACGTTGATGTTCGCCGACCTATGCTTAAAACTGCACGTACTAGAGGTGGCGCACGTGTACTACCGGACGCAATGCGGCAACTTGCCCGAAAGCCGAATTAATGAGTAAGTAATTCTTAGGAATTCTAAAATTTCAACTTGCTTTCACGTTCAATTATCCTTGTAGGAGATATAGATATGTGGCGTATATGCAGTTTGTGATGTGGATAATGGATATACTACTGACTTGGAAAAAATATCCGTGTACCATTGTCATCTTGTGTTTACACGAAGATCCGGGAAACCTTCCCGTCCCCAGGATATTGTGGTTTTAAATGCCCAGCATTAGACTGATGAATATATTTAGTACAAAGAAGATAATTAAATTACTTAGAGACTTAAGGAGCCCAACTACCTATCTCAGAATTTTAACCACTCAAACGAACCAGTGACAAGCCTTATCATCCTCAGAAAACACTGATTTAACTCTAAATTAAGGAGAGATGGATCGCAAAATAGGCACCAGCTATAATGCTATCCCATTCCTAATTCCTACACCGATATTTGGTATTATGCATACGCTAAGCATAAAACGAAGCGATACTCTGATCTCTTATATCACACTCCATGCTCTGATTTCATAAAATCAGCAGATTTGGCCTCCTTGGTCTCCAAGTTCTTTGATAAAATACGTATGCTTAAAATATCTCATTCAATACTAGTCAAAAAACCATAATTTTTTCGTAAAGTTCTTTTGTCTGTGACTGAATTCTTATTTTATAATCCTATCATATTTTGTATACATGTATACTGTTATATAAATTCATATTGAACTTGTTCATTCAGAAAATAAAAGTATATGAACAATGTTGAACAATGTTTTTATTAAATATAATAATATTAATAATAATAAATTTTATTGCAGCAAAAAAGATATCCAATCCATCTGGGTGATATATATAGAAATGAAAGGTTTTGAGGGAATAAAGGATAAATGCTGTAATTGTTGGCATGTGAGCACCGTATGTATCTCAAATGAGTATGAAAATCAATGAGCACGCAAACTGAACAGTGACAGTAAGAGAGAAAAATTAAAAATGCAAATGAAATTAAAATCAAAATGTTTCATGTAAGTAATTATTGACAATCTTAAATGTCAAATACATAGCTCCGTGACGCCTGATTTTGTTTGTGTTCCTACATTTACGTCCCTTCCGGGGCGGGGTTTGGCCAGCGCTTTTTCAGCAGACGATATTTTATATGGCTAAATTCGTGCACACAATAGGCTCGATTTCACTCATTGTTCTACTTTGACCACTGTGTCAGGCAACATCTCTCCATAATTATACCACGAATCGTAAAATAGCAAAAAATCCCAGTAAAATTGACATGAAAATCGGAGTCACAAGTTCTTTAAATATTGGTTATTTAAATAGAGCTGACCAAATCATGATGAAGGCCAAATCACCGAAGCCGAAACTTCGAAGTCTATTATTTGCCAGAGCCGAAGCCGAAGCCGAATCATTTGCAACTTCTGTAATGAAACATCCTCAGTATGCTTGCCTAGATAAAAATCCTCTAATTCCACCTTTTATGTGGTTTCTTCCCTTAATTATCCTGCGTGAGTACAGGCCTATATAATATATAGTATATCCTGGGAGAGAGTTGGATGATCATGAAGTGAAAGTATTATCCCTCCCTGCACCCCTGCTGGCACTGCAGCAGTTGCCATGAGGACAGATTTGACAGTATTGATTTTCAAGTTTGTAGCTCCCTGAGAGATATTTAAATATGCTAATTAGTAATTTCAATTCTATTTTGGGAACAAGCCCTGGGATACATGTCATAAAATTGGGGGGAAGGGGGAATCTGCTTAGAACACAAAGGTCACAAAGTCTCCAGCCAATTAGGATCCAATACATGGTCAGGTGACCAACATAGGCTGTGGTTATAGTACAACAATCCTTATAAGGAAACTATGGCGGAGACGTGATATGCTCATGATATATTATTAGCTCTATAACTACTCATCTCTCCGCATAAAAGACGGGAGCTTTTGGAATAAAGATTATTAGTGGCAATTCGTCTCAGAGTGATTTCTGCTCGCCACAAGTGGTGACCCTTACGTTCTACACCATGAAGGGCGAAGTACTCGCCGTGGCAGTGAAGTTGCCGACCTTCTGGACGACGAACCCACGTGCTTGGTTCGTGCAGGCTGACGCTCAGTTCGCCATCCGGGGCGTTACAGAGGACCAAACAAAGTACTACTACGTTGTTGCAGCACTGGATCAAGATACTGCCACACGGTGTGCGGCGGTACTGGAACGCCCCCCAGCCTCGGAGAAGTACAGACACCTCAAGGAATTCCTCACCCAGCGCTTCGAGTTGTCGCCAGAGGAGCGCGGGGATCGTTTGTTGGAGATCCGTGCGTTAGGTGACCGACGTCCATCTGATCTAATGGACAGCATTTTACAACTGAACGGAAGTGCAGGTGAACATTTCATCCTTCGTTGCATTTTCATGCGGGCGTTGCCGCCGGCATTGAGGAATGCATG
>KB311324.1:204649-240774 GCA_000328365.1 Capitella teleta
AATCGCTTTCTCTTGACGAAATTTCTTTATATTATACACACGTACACACATGTGAGCTATAATATCATATGGTTGGAACTGCATACTGCATTGTAGCTATGTCATGTCACAAGCTTTTGACTAGGTACGTGCCCCACAAACAGGCGTTTAAAGGGCATCTAGTCAAAAAGCTTGTGCGAAGTCAAGATGTATAATTATGCCAGTTTCTAGCTTGTTGTCTAGGTACTCGGTGCAGAGGTCCATCCGTTTAATGACTGAAGAGGCTGGACTTGGCAGAAGTCCCCCCCCTCCTTTCTGAACGTCAAAATGGCCACTGTTAATCCTAGATACAGTATCATGAATTAATGTAGTAGTTTGCATCCACAGTTTACACGATCTTGTCCTGGGAGATTCTTTCTTGGATTTTGACAACTTGTGAGGTAAGGAGTACCGGCTTGTAATTGGCGCTAGTTTTAGGAACTTTCTTGTGGAGAGGAGTCGAGTTGGCAGACTTCCAGTCTTCTAAGCTGGAATAAAGCTATTATAATTAATGATTGTCATGCATATTAAAGAGGGCATTGCCTCGGAACAAGACATTGTTAATCTGAACTGGGCGTGATGGTTTGGTGGCTCTCAGCTTGGGTCTTTTCAAAAGACTGAGGTCCTTCTGCAGCAGCCTGCAGGATTGCATGGTTGATAACGCATCTGTGTCGTAGGTATATGACCTTCGTTGTTGGGTAGGAGATAAGTTTACCAAACGCAGGACTGATGTAAGATCCCCACAGAATGATCACAGAAACAACAATATTTAGAAACCATATATGTGGCCAGTACCTACTAAGCAGAATAATGACCTCCCAATTCAGCAAGTGGGGCTAATTATTATTATAAATGAATAGCCATGTGGCGGCTTCATAACGCATCTGACGACTCTCAGTCATAACGCGCTCACGATTACTCAAGTGAAATAGTGATACGACACAGGATTCACCACTCAGTCACAAGAGACGCCAATATGATGAAATTATGTCTTCTCTCGTCTCTTCTGGTTTGTCTGGTGAGCTGTGTTCGATGCGAATTGCATATTCGGATGTTCAATGATAGAAATGGCATACACATCTGAGGAAAAGACTATAATGTTCCTATCAAATGAATGTCAATCGTTATGTACATACTTATAATTAGTGTTATAGTTACACTAGCTCCCCGAGCCGTAGCGTAGTGTATAGGAACTGCTCCGCTACCCTTGGGGAGCTATAGTTATACTACCTACTAGCACAGATAAATCGGGCAAGGTCTGCGTATGCTGTAGTTGTATTTTAGCTAACTACCTACTTACTACCTAGTACCTACTACATAAATAGTACCTTTGAACGCCATTATAGTACACAATTAATGACCAAGGATGTCAATGACGCTGTGTAAATGATTACAATGATAGTGATTATGATACTTATCTACTTGAAGTCATCATGGTACGGCATGGGTGTCTAACGAATGATAGTCACGGCAGTTTAGTGGGTACCTTCAAAAGGGCTTGGGTTTGCACAGATGAATTAAGCACGTCTCTCACTCTGTGGTGTGTCAGCTAAAGGCTTAGGCCCATGATTGCATGGCTCACAGTTGAGGGCGAAGTGCCTCCCCACGTATATATGCCGTCCTTGAGTTACGACTAACTATGGCATCTGCGCTTTGGGTGGCTTGACAGAAATGTCTGAGGGCTGGCTTCATGATCCTGGCTCCTGAGGGTCACCTGCAGCTTTCCAGACCATGTCCGGTGCATCTGAGATTCAATAACATCGACAGAGTGCTAACAATGAACCTCTTGTGTTTGCTACAAAGGCACTGAAATTGTTGCACTAGTACTTATCGGTTCCCTTCTTCCACTCTTCCTTCTCTTTCTATCTTTTCTCTCAATCTTGCTTCTTTCAGATTTATTATTTATTGCCATTTCAAGTTCCATATTTCACTATTGCTATCATATTCTCAATGTAATACTGCTCCCTTATATCAATTTTATTGTAAACCTACATTTTGTATTATTTTGTTCTTCTATTATTCGCCTCCTTTTTTGATGAGAAGCTCCATTTATAATTCTTCTTTCCACCTCCAGGTGTCAGGTTTTGATGATTTGGCCGTGCTTTATGCAGAATCAAAAAATGCGTCCGAATCGCAATACTTCTGCACAATGTTCAACCACAGATTCCAGCCGCTTCCTGCCACGAGAGCTGAAGCCGTGAGTAGAACCATCGTCCCTTGAACGCACAGCCCATGAAGTATGCGCCTTTCTTGCAGGAGGTGCTCAAGGTCAGAGACCTCACCCCATCGGTCTTATGTGACGATCCAAGCGATGACCCAAAGATCAAGAACAAACTGACGCTCGTATCCCGTGGCAACTGCACTTTCCTGGAAAAAGCCAACCTAACTCAGCGATACGGTGGAAGGGCGTTGGTGATCGTTAGCGAGGAGGGCTTGGTTAGTGCTATGAAGAGACACCAAATTATTTTTGTCTCTTCACTATTTCGCATCACCGAAGTTGCCATTTGAATGTGTTTCAGTTTAATCATTGATTAAGCTCCCTCTATCCAAAATTATCTAGACTTTCTATTTGCCAAATTTCTCTTGAGCCACTCTCTGACTCTGGTTATAGGTTTAATTTCCTGAATCACCTCCTGTTCATTCATCAATAGCTTCTGCCACCTTCACATTTATTTACCATTTGTGAATTTGGCGATCATCACAAGCCAACTTAATTGATGTCTATTTTGTTGTTGATATTCAGCTGATCCCTGGAGTAGGAAATGACGAGCATTACGATGAAATCTCTATCCCCGTGGCCGTGTTGAGCTCCTCTGATCACTCAATCATGACAGTGAGCCTCGATTAATAATATCACTCGGCTAAACTCAATATATACTTCTACAGCAGAAAATGGGTCCTGACTTCCACGTTCAACTATTCTCTCCAAACGGACCCAGAGTCGACTACAATCTTATTCTGATTTGGGTGCTGGCGGTCGGAACGGTCATCCTTGGGTCAATCTGGTCAGGAAAAGTCAGACAAAAACTGTAATGGAACTATCTCATGAATAATAATCATTTGATCTGCATAATTATTTATACAGTTGGATCTTGAAGCGACGCAGAAGGTCAAGGTCAGGAGACTCAGGTGCTGGTGAGGAGGGGGAGGAGGAAGAAGATGACCAAACGGGAGATCTAGACGTCTCCCCAACCACACTGATGGTGTTTGTGGTGCTCATGTGCGGCATGTTGGTGTCGCTTTATTTCTTCTACGATTATCTCGGTGAGTTTGGATCATCTTATCCCAATGTTATCTGGTCTTATCTTTTATCTTATATGTTTCAGTGTATGTTCTTATTGGTCTGTTTGTGGTGGCCTCGTCCACTTCCATGTACGCTGTATTGAAGTTGGCCCTCATCAGAATGCCGTGTATAGGAACCTGCAAGTGGGTCCGCTGTCATTTTTGAAATACGATAGAATTGATCTATTTTAAACTTTTTTATTCACTTACAGAATTCCTGAGAACAGAATTCCGCTGTTGAAGACGCGGCCAGAAATCCGACGCATTATTCTCTTCCTTCTTTGTTTGGCGTTTGGAATATTTTGGGCCGTGGAAAGACATGAGAGGTACGTGAATTCTTACAATGGCCGCAGCGATCTAATTGATTCTCCTTCCTTTCAGTTACGCGTGGATACTGCAAGATATCCTCGGAATTTTCTTCTGTATTAACATGATGAAAACTATCCGTATGCCAAGTTTCAAGGTGTGCAATATTTGTATGTATGTTTTTTATTTGATATTTTGTTCTCTACTAATTTCAGGCATGTACGGTTCTGCTGTGTATGTTGTTTGTTTATGATATCTTCTTTGTTTTCATCACTCCGCTCTTCACCAAAGTGAGCAGACTTACTCTCTTCTTTTGAGTTATAGCAACAACCAAGTTTGGCTTCTCCCGTGGCTGTTCAAACTGAGATTTCCGCTTCAGAAAAGTGTTTGTCAATAAAGAGGAGTGTTTGGAGCCCCTTCACTCTCTCTTATCAAGACACCTTTTGATCGCCCACAAGTTCAATATTCTCGCTGATCATAAATCAGAAAATTTAGGAAAATATACCTTTTTATTCATAGGTATAAGAGACTTAGTGGCATGTTTCCTGGAAACCCTCTTGAAACATTTCCATAAAAATAATTCTGGTTTTTTTCTTCTAGAGTGGTGAAAGCATTATGGTTGACGTGGCAACGGGAGGT
The DNA here is from genome assembly GCA_000328365.1 of Capitella teleta. NCBI lineage: Eukaryota > Metazoa > Annelida > Polychaeta > Capitellidae > Capitella > Capitella teleta. The sequence continues at coordinate 208,895 of KB311324.1, forward strand.
AGCAGCCACAGTGGAGAAATGGTTGGTGCTTCTTCTCGCCCGTCATTTCTTCACCTCGTTCTCTTTCAGCTCCCCATGGTCCTCAAAGTTCCGAGATTTATGCTGCGACCAGAAACCCGCGCTTGCACTCTTCCGCACTCTCTACTTGGTTTTGGAGATATCCTTGTGCCAGGTACGTGTCGCCGTTGTTTATGCTAAATGAACGATCATTTAATTCTAATTAGAAAATATGTAAATCTGAAGCTCTGAGTTATTATGATAATATTGGTTCTGTTTCACAGGACTCCTTGTCAGTTACAACTTTGGTTTTGACTTGATTGTCGGCAGTTCCAAAACCTATTTCATTGTGTCAGCCATTGGCTATGGTCTTGGCTTGATCACCACCTTCATAGCGCTTGCCCTGATGGCCACTGGGCAGCCAGCTCTGCTCTACCTCGTCCCCTTCACTCTGCTCCCAACTCTGGTTGTGGCTGTCAAACGAAAAGAGGTCAAACGTCTCTGGGAAGGACCTGAATATGGGGTATGAACAGATAATGAAAATGCAAAATTAATGATTAAAATCTGTTCATTATAAATTAATAGGACAAAGAAGAGACTCCTAGCAACTCCAGCACCAGCATCAACCAGCCTTCCTCCGTCGTGACCTCTGACCCAGGTGCAAGGGTCAGCCCCACAATTCGACGCACAGTCTCCCGAGAATTCAACAGAGATGGAACTTCGGTAGATTCAGAGACCACATCCCAAGTGTCAACAGATAATGAGCAGCAACATTTAATTAACCGCTAATTAGGTTATTTAATCATGTGGGCGGTTCTTATTGTTTTCAATTATTATTCTCAATATTTATGAATTTTTTCGGGTCTCATTTCTCTTATCTGGTTTTATAAAATACGAAGTGTGGCGCACAATAGTTGAGTTGGAGAAATTGAGTAGAAGTAGCATGGGAGGGTGTCTTATTGCTTCTTATGCTGGAATTTTATTTACTTTCTTTCCCTTAAAATTCAATATGTATTTGGATTATATGTACAACTGGCTTGTACTTATTGCAAAATGATGGGGGTTTTTTGTATTGAAACTTTTGTTGAATAAATAAATTGTATCTTAAAAATGAATTACATGCAACTTCTTATATTTCTCTTTTTTTGTGAGCCTCGTTAATTGCTGAACTTCTTCTCAATGTTGTATTCAGGGTAGAATAATTAATTAATTAGTTTTATATATTGATCATACAACTCCAGAATGGAGTTCTCTGATACGCTGCACATGATTTCCCTGCTTATAGGACCCCACAAAGGTGGCACGTAAGCCCTCAGCGACCTAGCTATGATCACAAGCGGTGCATCAACTTTGAAAGGAGCAACCACTTAGGTGATGACAATACCATCTTCGGCCAACCAGGTACCACGATTCGACACTTTGCAATGTGAGATGCTGTGGTGAGCATGAGGGTTTTCAGGCCCCGAAATCAAAACCCGGCAAGTTGCCCCACCGAATCGAACCCACGACCCTCTTCACACAATGCAAGCGAGCTACCACTGCACCATCGCGGCCCCCGGGGAGAAGAGTTTTGACAATCAATACGTCGAGGATATTATTGTGTGTGAGATTGCGGTCTTATTAAATGAAATCAGCATTCACAAGATCACTAATAGCGCCATTAATTAAACTGGCGCACCCCTGTAATCATAATGCACTTCGTTGCATCTGCTATCAAATTGCACAATTTTCAACCGCATTTGTGGCGCTCACATCCGCTCACACGGACAGATGTTTGGTCTGAGTTTCCGACGAAGGTTGTGGAATATAAAGTTTTAACGAAGGTTTCGTGTAATACAAGCGTCAATTTGGTTATTTTAAGTCATGGGAAAGTCAAAGCGAGACAAGAAAAATAAACAGGACGTTGCTGCGTGAGTATAAAACAGTCATTATTCACTTCTTAGCCGCACATGTGCCAGATTTCCAACTTCGAAATCATCTATATTCTATTATAATCATAATGGAAATGCGTGCTTTGAGACAACTTCTTCAATCAATCATGCTGAAGTTGAAGTAATGACTACGTTCAAAACTTGAATGAAGATAGGTATTTAAGAGAAATTGACTGATTGTTTCATTATAATATCCCAAGCCAGATCCAGAAATTCATAATTATGCATAACATTTCAGCTCTGACGATTTGGAGTCAGACCTGGCCGCTCTTTCTATCGAAGACCCTGCCGATGTAAATGGAACGAAAAACAAGCCTGGCAAAAAGGACAAGGTTTGCAATTTAGTTTCTGGTATTAATATGATAATACTTTTTATTTTATCAATATAACGATGTCATATGATATGTATTTATATTTCTCCATATGGATATCATATTGTGCAATAACATATTACAGAAGAAGGCACCGCAGAAGAAAGTTGCTTTTGATGAATCTGAATCAGAAGAGGATGATGATGATACTCCAGTGGAATCAACAAAAGGCAAATCCACTATGTCTGCTTTCCAAATGCTGAACATGGACGATGACGATAATGACAGTATTCCGAGTGAGGTGCGTTCCAGTGCATTATCTCTATGTAGATGCTAATTTTGTTGCCTCAGGATTCAGAGAAGGAGGAGGAGCCAACGCCTGAGCCTGTCGCTCCAAAACCAGAACCGGCAAAATCGAACAAGAAAGGAAAAAAAGGAAAAGAGAAAAAAGTGGTAGAGGAATTTGATATTGATGCTCTTGTGGCTGAGATTGAATCAAAACCTGAGAAAGGGGGAAAGAAGAAGGGAAAGAAGGGGAGAAAGGATGAAGAAGAGAAGGTTGAGGAGAAAGGGGAGGAGGTTGAAGAAGAGACGAAAGGAACCGGGATCAGCATGGAAGGCAAGGACCTCTCTGCGATGACGCAGGATGAAATCGCGGCCGCCATGGAGGCCCAATGGGCGGAAGAAGAAGAAGAGGACTCCAAGAAAAAAAAGAAGAAGAAGGGAAAGCAGAAGACGGAAGAGCTGGAGGAGGAGGAGGCGATTGGTGGAGAGGGGGTGGAAGAGGAAGGACCAACTGTCAAGACGCCAGCGCAAAAGAAGAAAGAGAAGAAAGAACGCGAAAAACAAAGAAAAGCTGAGGTGTGTTTGGGCTGGTTGTTTTAATTTGTTGTTATGGTGTATTAACCTGTTATTTATAGGAGAAGTTGAAGAAACAACAAAAGCAACAACAACAACAACAACCGAAGAAAGATGAGAAGCAACAAAAATCTGAAGAAATTGTTGTTGAAGATTTGAAGAATGAGGAGGAGGTCAATGAGGTCAAAGCAGAAGGAGCAGCTGATGCCGGTAAGCGGGTATTTGCTGCTGTTCATTTTCATATCATTAATCTTCCATTTCACGTCTTCTAGATGCTGTTGAGGAGAGCGAGTCAAAGAAGAAAAGGGACAAGAAAAAGAAGAAAGGAAAAGAGGAAAAGGAACCCAAAGAGAAGAAGAAGTCAAAATTGGTGAGATAAATTGACTTTGATTTTGTGATTTTTCATTTTGCTTTGCCCCTCATAGGTTTTAGCTCTCTTGGAACAGCAGAAGAAACAACAGGAGGCGGAAGAAGCAGCTCGAAAAGAAGAGGAGGAAAAAGAGCGACGGATAGAGGCAGCGCTGAAAGAGAAGGAAGAGAAAGAGAGATTAGTGAGAGAGCGCAAAGAGAAAGAGAAGCAGAGACAGAAGGAGAGGATCGCCAAGCAGAAGGCGGAGGGAACTTACCTCTCTGCGGCCGAGAGGGAGAAACGGAGGCGTCAACAACAAATGCTGGATGCACTGAGAGCGCAAGGTATGTTGTGAAGACGTTTTACTAATTACTCAATGTTTTGCATTCACTAATTTCCAAGGTGTGGATGTTCCGCAAATTGGCGAAAAGGTTCAGGAGGGGAAGAAAAAGGGAAGGGTTGTGTACGGGAATAAAAAGAAACAGCAGCAGAAAAACAAAGAAGCGTCACCCACGTCCCCCGTGGAGGAAGAAAAGAGCCCTCTGCAATCTCCAGTTGAGGAGGAGAAGCCGGTGGTGGTGAAGGAGGAGGTAAAAGAGGAGGTGAAGGATTCATGGGATGCAGCAGAGGAGGAAGAGGAGGATGTGCGGGATGAATGGGACGCTAGTGATGAGGAAGAAGAACAACCAGGTATTGCTTCTCAATTTTATATCATCTATGTCATCTGCGAGAGGCACCGAATCGGTTTGACTGGCTGACTGAAATCCTATGCCGACCGTGGAGGTCGTGGTCCCGGGTTCAATACCCGATTGGGCCACAGGCCTTATGATTGTGAATTATAATTGTAGTTCGTGATAATTGTAATTCTTTGGTGACTCTACAGTGCTGTCCAACTGTGTACAAGGTCGGGCGCTGTGAACTACAGTCTATGGTGGTATGCAGGATAAAGAACCCTTGGGATTTATCGATAAGAGTAGGGGAAAACCCCCGTCCCGGGCCTTCTGTTCTGGTGCCCGTATCACCCAGTGGGTTGGGTGGAGCAGTAAAGCCCCATCATGCATGTCAGGTGGATTTATTATTTGTTTTATTGCAGAGGACAAAAATGAGAAAGCAAAGAAGGTTGTTGAAGAGAAGAAGAAAGAGGAAGTTGAGGAGGAAGAGGAGGAGGAGGAGGAGAGTGAGGAAGAAAGTGAGGAGGAGGATGAGAGCGATGAGGACAGTGACGATGAGAGTGAAGAAAGTGAAGACGACAGCGAAGATGAAGGTCTCACTACGCAGGAGAGGCTCATTGAGAAAGCGCGAGTTATGATTGAGGTATGACACATTTATTTTGCTCATGCACGCTGTAACGAACATGTTACTTTTATGGTAATGTAACGTAACTGTACTGGGGATTGAGAGGTTGCAACGCAAGAGATGTTATTCGCTGTGGCTACTTCCAGATCTGCCACGACGCACGGGAGGAGGCTCGGTTTCATACTGAAGTTTCAAATTGAGGCGATTAATCGCTGGCGCTAATGGCTGATCATCCATTAGCCCTTGACAGCTGACGCCAGACACGATACAGGCGACCAGCCACTGACACCTTCCCACTTAAGAGGAAACGGGGTTGAAGACCCTGTTTCTCAGATGTTCCTGCCTCCTCCCGTCGTCGGGTCACATGCAGAAAAAACACGCCTGGTTTTTATTCCAAGATAAAACTGAAATAACCGAAATGGCAATTAATTATGAATTTGAAAGTCTTGGTCTGGGGACACCTACTTCTAATCTAGGGTAGCCTCGGCGAGGGGAGCACACCGCATTTTTTCTTCATCCAATTGGTACAAAGGGTATGCCTCCCCCTTGGTAATGTCATCGTTCTCGAGCTCTTTGCCGATTGTCTAACAGAGCCGCATTGTCTTTCTTGCTCTCGGGAGTCCTTCATGTAGGCCTCTCGTTGGGCAGAGCGAAGTTTCGTATGAAGCTGATCCAGGTGTTTGTATCACCGGGATCTCATGTTCACTTGGATCTTGCCCTCTTCATCAGGCTTGAAGCAGACCTAGGGCGTCACTGTGTATCCATGGGGTCTTCATTGCCCTCGCTGCTGGGGTCTTCGGTGTTTTCATGTTTTGGTTTTGCAGAAACGAAAAGAGAAAGCTGAGAAGAAGCGGTCGCTTGACAACCTCAGAGCCCCTGTCGTGTGCGTGTTGGGCCATGTGGACACAGGAAAAACTAAAATTCTGGACAAGGTACGAGGAGATTTTTATCATTGGAATTTAAAATTTATTTTGTTGCTACCTCCGTAGTTACGAAGAACAAATGTCCAGGATGGTGAAGCCGGAGGTATTACGCAACAGATTGGTGCTACAAATGTTCCCGAACATACGATCAAGGAGCAGACCAAGATGTGCAAAGAGGTGCGGCATTTAAATCGCAAGACGTCATGATGTAATAATTGCTCTCTTCCAGTTTTCTAAGCAGCCTCTAAGGGTGCCCGGTCTCCTCATCATTGATACACCTGGTCACGAATCTTTCAGGTGTGTTGATGTCGACACACTCTCTCTTAGACTCACTCTGGTTCTTGCAGTAATCTTCGAATGCGCGGTTCTTCCCTGTGTGATATAGCTGTCCTTGTTGTTGATCTCATGCATGGCTTAGAACCTCAAACGATCGAATCAATTAATTTACTGAAAAAGGGGAAAACGCCATTTGTTGTAGCGCTCAACAAGGTTCGTGGTGGTTATCACAAAGTTGTTTGTTATTTTACGGTTCTCTTCTGTTCAGATTGACCGTTTGTACGGCTGGCAAACTGCGCCACACAGCGATGTAGCGAATGTGTTGAAGAAGCAGAAAGCGAACACAAAGATTGAATTCGAAGAGCGAATGCAGTTGGTCAAAGTGCAATTTGCTGAGCAGGTATTTCTTCAATCTTCAACCAGGGATGATGAAGTAGTTGATTATTTCACCACCAGGGGTTAAATACTGCTCTGTTCTGTGAGAACAAAAACCCCAAGGAGTACATCTCCCTCATCCCCACGTCCGCCCACACAGGAGACGGCATTGGCAACCTCATCGCCCTCATCTGCGAACTCACGCAAAACCTTCTGGCCAAACGTCTTGCTTTCAGCGAGGAGTTACAGGCGACTGTGATGGAGGTACTGTGCCCCCACTTGGAGATTACCTGCAATCAGCGTTTATATCCAGGTGAAAGCCATCCACGGTTTGGGAACAACGATTGACGTCATCCTGGTGAATGGATCGATCAAAGAGGGCCAGACGATTGTGGTTGCGGGGCAGGAGGGTCCCATCGTGACCACCATTCGAGGGCTGCTCATGCCGCAACCCCTCAAGGAACTCCGCGTCAAGGTGGGTGGCTTGGCTTCACTGGGATTGATCTTGATTGATTGGTTTGAAGAACGCCTACGAGCACCACAAGGAAGTGGTGGCTGCCCAGGGATGCAAGATCATTGCCAAGGATCTCGACAAAGCCCTAGCTGGGCTCAATATGTATGTATCTCACAGCGAAGGTGAAACTGAGCTCTACAAGGTGCGTGATGTTTGTCTGTTTGTTCATTAATCACTTGTTTTTTTTTTTTTTTCTGTTTGTAGGAGGAGTTATCTGAAGCACTCACTGAGATCTTAGCTTCGATCAAACTTCAGGATCGTGGAGTCTTTGTGCAGGCGTCTACGCTTGGCTCTCTTGAGGCGCTGCTTGAGTTCCTCCGCACATCAAAAATTCCCGTGATTATTATCAAGTGTTGGTAAATTTGATCCTTCATTGATAATTTATAATTTCCAGTATGCTGGTATTAACATCGGTCCGGTTCACAAACGAGATATCATGAAAGCTTCTGCTATGCTGTCGCATGACGACCAGTGAGTGCTCCCACAATTTCTTCATTTTTCTTTTTTTTTTTAATGTGAGTTTATCTTTCTTTATTCACAGATTTGCAACCATTTTAGCGTTTGACGTTAAAGTAGAGCGTGAGGCGCAAGAAATGGCCGACAGCGTGGGAGTGCGCATTTTCACTGCGGAAATCATTTACCATCTGTTTGATCAATTCATGGCGTTCAGAGAGGAATTGAAACGAAAGAAACAAGAAGAGTTTAAACACATAGCCGTGTTCCCATGCAAACTACGCATCATGCCCCAGTTCATCTTCAACTCCAGGGACCCCATCGTCATGGGAGTCTCGGTCGAAGCGGGGTTCGTTAAAATCGGAACGCCGATTTGTGTCCCCAGTAAAGAGGTTCGTGAAGAATGAAAAGGAAATTATATATTTTTATTGTTTAAATTTGTTCGTCCTCAGGGAGTTTTTCTTGGAATTGTCACGAGTTTGGAACTGAATCATAAACCGTTGGATAAGGCCGTGAAAGGTCAAGAAGTCTGCATCAAGATTGAGAATCCACCTGGAGAAACGCCCAAACTTTATGGAAGACATTTTGAATCTACTGACATGCTCATCAGCAAGGTCAGAGAGTTCATCCACTTTTCTTGAATTGAGTGTTCTGGTTTAAGTAATATCATAACGTTTGAACTTTTTGCAACATGGAACTTGTGTATGCAAATCATAACGCACTTTCGGTCCATCAATCATAACGCACTCTAGTGGGAGGTCTCATTTCTCGCAGCTTTCGAAGAAGCGCCGTTTGAGCTGATAAGAGAAGTGAGTTGTAGAGCGAGGCGCGTGCTATCTGTGAGAGGGATGTCGACCACTATTCAGAGAGCGCACTTCCTCTCCACCCTCTTCTCGACCACTTTATCACAACTTATCAATAATTATGGCCTCCGTTATCGCCTGATACCTCGTGCGGTCTCTCTCAGCCTATGTTCGCTTACACATGATGGGTCTGTGAATTGCTCATTTCTTGGCGATGTAATCGTATCACAGTCTCCTTTCCCCTCCTTGCAATTCACTCCCATTTCAAAATATGCCAAAATGTCTTTTTTTTTTTAATAATAAAACAAGCACGTTGTTCTCGTGGAAATAGCAGCTCTCAACAAAGGCATCGCTTTGTATTGCTGTGCTATAAATTCAATGAACGAAACTTGGATCTTTTTCTCTGAGCACACAACTTCTATCAAGTCTATCTTTTTATCCGGTGTTTACATTTTAGCAACGTACGATATTAATTGTAAAAAATCCTAAAGCGAACTCATTCATAAGAAAAAGCAGAGGAAAAATGTATATAATATATATATAGAAATATAAGTATAAAAAACCGCGTCACTTCAGCTGCGTTTTAGAGGCTTAAAGAGCCAACCGGAAACGCAGCGGCTACGACTCAGCCCCAAAAAACAAGTTTTATTTTTTTTCCCCTTTTATTCTTTTCTTTTCAGCTTCTATAAATATTTTACTGGCTTCCTGTTGCTCCATGTGCGATACTAAAACGATTAAACTGTGGTTTTCCACAAGCGTTAAACTTAAATAAGCATGTTGAACAGATTGCGGTTTTTGTTAGACTTGACTTCGGTCAACTTCGGCAATGTTCGGTAATTTCCGTCACATGACGTTACGTTCGCTGTTACTGTTTCTTGATTGGGACTGTTCTCATTTCAGATCAGTCGCCAGTCGATCGACTGCGTGAAGAATTACTTCCGAGATGAAATGTCCAAAACGGACTGGCAGCTGATCATGGAATTGAAAAAGCTGTTTGAGATCATCTGAGATCATCTTATATCCGTGCCATTGTTCTTGTATCATCATATGTCGCCTCTGCTCTCCGTGTAAATGCACAGGAAGCTGTGATCACCTAATTATAATATCTGCATAATTTATGCTAATTATAATGGGTGAAGAAGAAGAAGAAATGTCTTTCATTGTCATATTGTATGGAAAGGGTCGAATATATTTTTTTTTTCTCTCTCTCTCTCGTTAGGGAAGAGGAGGAGGGGGGGGGGGGTGGGGATGGAAGTCATTTATTTAGTCGTGCTCATTATTCATCAGTTCCCTCTTTTGTGATTTACGTTGTTGCAAAAATAATAAACCATTAAGAACATCTATGTTTTTATTTTATCCAATCAAGTGCTTGTCAATGGGGTCACCATGACCTAATTCCCTGCAGCTATTAACGAGAACCTTACTGAGAATTTTATTGAAATTCCAAACTTTATTTTAATGACGTACTTTCGTGAGTCGGGCAATTTGCCTCATGTCGCGTAAGAAGTTTATTGGTTTCTAATTAAAGGCTTTTGACTAATTATTTAGCATTTCGTGTTCATCAAACGTGTATTTCAACCTGCGATTACTCTCACAAAGTTATGGAATGATGGTATTTTTTCAACAAGTTGAATTTTGTTGCAATTTTTTTAATGAATGTTTCACAGAGTTCTAGTTTTTGTCCCGGGTTCGTGGCTTTCTACTGGTAACAGAAGCACTGCACTGTTGACTTGAAGCAACTTTAAGAATGTAGAAAAAAAAGTTACTCACTTTGAACAGACCACTAGTACATATATGCGGCTTACATGGAGGGGAGGGGGGACTACTTAGCACGCTTTAAATGCTACTGCAAGTACTAATGCTACATGTACTTAGGTATGATGTAGTACCCAGGGAAATAAAATACCGACTTGCTCGGCTACTCCCCGAAATAAATTTTGAAGAAAAAAAGTAATAATAGTAATTATCATCAGAAAATTATCCAGGTCGGGAATTTCTAGCTTTTTGTTGAGTATAATATATCAAACAGTGCATAAATGTTTCGGTTTCAACTTCGACTCATGTTTTGATCACGCGGTCCTACGATTCGCGCGCAAATGTGAAATTCGTGACGTACTTCCGCAAATCACGTATTCAAAGTTGGCGCACACACATGATAAACCAGTGCTTATATATTAAGCACACCTAGTTGGAAAGCAAGTTAGGAGGGAGACAGGGAAGCTAGGAGTTGAAAAAGGCGCCAAGATTCAAAGTTCCATTCTGCTGAAGGCCGATACGTCAGCTACGCAGGACATATTGCACCGGAAACGAAACTGGGGGAGGGATTTGCAATCACCTGACGTGGACGTAAACTAATAGATACAGATTTAAAGTAATTTAGCTGCTACAATATCAGCAACGCATCCAACGAAGAGAACCAAAAGTCATTCATTCTGCTCTCTCCTATGCGAAACTTTCAATGAAAACACATCCGGTGGCACTTTTGCTACCCGTTACAACGAACTCCGTTGCACTGAACATTTGCTATCAACAAGAAAGCACAGCGTAGAAATCCTGTAACTTATTAAACAAACCTTGCTAAATGGAATTTGACGCAATTATAAACACGTTGTAAGCGCGTTTTATCAGACAGTTCGCGATAACAAAGTTTACTGGTGAAGTCAACTAGATTGAGCGCAGTGCAGTTGATGTCAAAGTCTTTTGACTGAGGGTGGAAAAATGTGAGATGACAGGAGAAAAATATGCGCAAAATAGATGCTCCCTGAAGCGTTTAGCTATGGTTTCGCGGCCTTAAAGCAGTAGCGCCTGAAGCTATCAAGGACTACTCTCAATGCTCTACTTTCAACACTGATACGACAAGATGCATCGTCTTCGCTTCACATGACTATGTAGCGGCTCTTCAATGTGCACGATTTTCGCCTTGTGAATATGTTGCCGGATATTTAAATGGATATAAATCTGGATTATGACGTCACGTGGAGAAGAGTCTGTTTCCTAAATGCCCTGAACCGCCGCCGGGATGTCAGACCTGCCCCTGCTGCCCCCACGGGCCAGGCGGGCGATGCACCCGGGGGACGACCCCCCGCCCGTGGCCCCTCGTCCGCCGCCCGTGGCTCCTCGTCCGCCGCCAGTGGCCCCGCGACCACCGCCCCGGGGGATCTTGAAGAAGGATATGCTAGTCAATGAGAGGTGATTATAACCATTCACCATTTGAATTGTTTATTGACTATATCCGATTATTATATTGATATATGTGATCGATCCCGATCTTTGTCAACTTTGACCTTGATGGGTGATTGACGCGTTTGTGTCAATTTCCAATACGGCAATAGTTCTGAACTAATGCTCGGTCAGCTGACTGTGAAATTCACAATAACAATGATTATCATATTGGTCGATTCGTATTTTCATTATAATTATTAGTATGTTGTCTGAAATTCTGGCTTTATGACTTTAATACTACATGTACATATATTGTTTGATACGCGATGTTTTTCCATGGTGAAATACGATATCGTATTACCAGTACGTTAGCACATGCATACTAGTCCTTGTGTCTGGTCTAACTGCATGTACCGGTTATTCATATTTTTTTGTCTAATGACTTACTAGCACTGAGGCAGGAAACTTTTATCAGTTCGATCAGTAATAATTACTACTACGCCATCCCCAGTGACATAATTGTTGCTCGCTCTATGAATCGCATACAATTCAAGCAAGCGCAAAGGATCTTCCCCCCTTCCGATAATCAAGCTTATCTTATCTAATGCATCATATGGTGAACGAAGTCTCCCTTTTGGGTGACTTTGGATGTGCTATTAACAAATACTGAAAAACTAGTTAGTATGTGTAGTATCTACAATCTATAATCTATATCTCTGTCAACAGGTCAATGTTTCTAAGTTTTTGTATACGCGAGCATCTTAGCTGTTCAACTGTTGACGTGTGCTCGCATTGATGAGGTGACATTATATTGCAAGTATACCGATCAGTATTAGGCTAACTAGCAGATAGTACTGAGTACTACGTATGTAGGCCTAGTATACGCGAGCATCCTGGCTGTTGACATATCTCTTCAAATCCGTCCACAACCGCAGGCCGTGTGTTTCTAAAAAAAGGCTCATTTCTCAAGTGTTTGATCCGCAAGCGAAATCTCGTACTCTCTTATCGCACGATCGGAAACACTCCTCGGTCGCGGAAAGCGCGCCAAAATTACACCCGACGCCGTTTTCCAACTGCGAAATGTAAGGCGAATTTGACGATCGCCATCGGGCGACAAAATATCGTCTAAAAACTCCTCTAAATGGCTTACTTCCGGTGATTTCGCCATTACAATTGTCAATTCCCCGCGGGCGCTGTTAAATCGTTGAGGACGTACTGATGCTGTGCGTGAATCGAGTGCTGAATGTTGTGCGTCGTGTGCGTGCTCTCTACTCTGAAGCACACTTGCATGACCCACTTGAGGTGACCCGGGGGTCAACACTATGCTAGTATCCGAGTGTCCTAAGAATATTTAATAGATTAGGTTATCCTAGAGAGGCTGGACTTGATTTTACTCCGATGCGACCACGTTTAACTCATAAACACATACAGGTAATTAAACTTATGCACAGCAAAACATCGTCCTGTGTACAAATAGGCCTACAGTACATGTTATGTAGTAGAACATGTACTAAAAATGAACGGCAATTTGCTTCACCATACAATTCAAGATATCTCTTCTAATAATTATTGTTTGAGGTTAATTCAGAGTACGTGACTTTTTGATCTCCTGACATTTTTTTTCTCCACTAGACACGCACCCGGCCTAGTATAGTATACATGAAATAATATGTTTGTACTGTGCATGTAATTCGATTTAAGCTATGAATTTATGATCATGGAATATTATTATAATGAACGGGAAATACTCGACTTGCGTTGTGCAAACACAGACGGTGTTTATGGGATAGGCGCCGATTCTGCCTGGGCCTTTCAGACAATAGCATATTCAATCTGTGCTTCCGGTGGCCGTAGGGGTCATTCGGTTCACTTCTGCTTGTCAATTTCATTGCACTCACTGAACTTTCCGAGTTTCTACATCACACACTAGCGACACAAGCGCATACAATAAAGTAAATTTCACTGGGCTATTGTTTCTATGGAACAAGATGCGTAATTATATGAGCCCTATATTTCGTCTTGTTTATGTAATATGCAATTACCAGCGTTCAACCCTGTTTTTAACAACGCTCTCTTCCATTCACTCCATGTCGCGACTAACAGATGGGAAATAGGCAATTTAGATAATTAATGCTGATCTTATTTTCCACCATCCGCTTCCCGACTTCCGGTCTATTCAATCACTTTCTTCGGGCTTCAAAAAAAAAAAAAAAAAAAAAGTTGCGCCAAGAGCTGAGTTTTAAAAGCGCGAAAAGAAACAGCAGGAGATGCCGCGAGGCCGTGTTCTGAGTGCGTTATGATTATACAGAGTCACTTCGTGTAGACAAACATTTCCACGAAACTTATGCATATTTCAGAGTTCACTGGGTATGAGACCGTGTGACAATATATTTGTACACTTCCGCTTACGGTATGGTACCATATGGGGTCAATGGGTGTAGTCTGTGTCTTGCGCTGTAACCATGGCCGTTACGCCTAAAACCGCGCATGTTGCGGTTATATTGAACATGCTGCAATCCGCGTGTCGCGTGGTTATATGTACTAAAAGTACTAGTAGTTCTTGGAAACCATGATATATTATCTGGGCTTATTCGTGTAATGCATAATTCACGTAATAGTAGTATCGATGGTTACAACATTTCGAATCGTAGAGCTATCAATATACCATTGCTTAGAAATACGTCCATTTCCGTCCAAAATTGATCGTAAGTTCAGCGAGGGAAACTGGTTCTGTTCTTGATATTTCACTCATTACATTGTAGTAGTCATATTAGTGAGTTGAGGTCACAAGAAATATTCCCGAGACCCAGGAATGACAGTTTTTCTTTCAAGAAATGAATGCTCCCTTCTGGCGCCGCGGATTTGTGGCAAACCTCTGAAATGTGACCACATTCACCGATGCGCTCAGCTGTTTCTTCAAAATCACAGAATGAATGAGAAGACAAAACAAAGTGAGGCCGCTATTGTTGTCGGTCTCGCTTCCTGTACAGCCCAGAAGGTGGCGCGCATTTGGTTGCCACTTCTCCCACCGGATGTCGCCACTGTTGGTTGTCCACGTGCAGTTTCCCTCGTACGGGCGAGGGCTATCCGGTTCCCGTGTGCCGTCTGATGGCTGCTACCCCCTTGGTGGGTGGGTAGCTGCGTTCGCTTTTTCTATGTTTATCGCTGGGGAAGCGCCCTCTTCCGTTCACCGCTTTCCCACGCGGAATCAGCGCTTTCCATGAAACAGAGATTCTCCGTGAATCATATATAATTTTTTTCCCTTTTCGCGATTAAAGATCCTGTGTTCTAAGCAAACATTGCGGTTGATAATTGTACAAGTAAATCGTGGTGTCGCCTGCGGTGGGCTCAGTCGAACAGTTCCATCTCCCCACGATAATCACATCTTGTTCTAAAAACTTACAATTATTCGTTCTACTACATTCAGTACATGTAGAATGAATAATTATATATGTTGATAGTTTAACATTGTGTATTTCGTGCTTATCTTTGCATTAGAAGATTTAGTTATCGTTGAAGTACATGTAATTGGGTAGAAGACGTACAAAACAAATTTTATTAATCTAATTAGTTAAATTTATTCGTACATGGTGTTTATGTATCGCTCGTGGCATTAATTTTGAACCATTTCAGATCTTATCAGTACAGTGTATCATCAAATCGACTCCTTTCCACTGAATTAATCCGTGTGCATTCTTTTCCTATTTCGAAATTTATAAAGTTATAAAGTATAATTAGTGGGGTTATGAGTTAGTGTTCATGGAAAATATATGTGATGTTTACGGTTTTTTTTTTTTTGTTTTTTTTTTTTTTTTTTTTTTTTTAGAACGCACAAGCTCGTATTTTGTCATTTAAAATGTGTCCATTCACGATTCCGGTGTGATTTGTATTTTGTTCATGTGTGGTAAGTAATTCTTGATTTCTTTATGGTGTCGTACGCGTGCGACATTGTGGAAATAAATGCGCTGAACGTTGTAAATGGCGCTTTGTAACTTCCCCAAATGTATCAGAATGATGTAATGGGTTCAAAAGCATCGTAAATTCAGTCATTCAGTCATTCATTCATTCAATACGGTAATTCATTCATTCATATGGCAGCCTACCACCCCTCAAAAATGGAACCGCCCACCGGAAGCGTGGACGAGTCCATTCACCGCTTTCCATATTTGGAATCTCTGTTTCTTTTCATTCAGTTTTCTCTCGACGTTCTACGTCTATTTTCACGCGTTATTTCTCAACAAAAACCCTGGAATATCAGCAGATTATCTTCTTTTTACCCATATCCGTATCATATACCAGGCTCGATGGATTTAAAGCGTGGTGAGTGAGCTTTGAAGGCTCCTGCTCGGAGCTCCATTCATAAATCGGCCAAGAGGCTGTTCGTAGTATTTTCTGAAGAAGCGCCAGTGACAGGATTTTCTCATTTTCCCTGTGGATTATTCTTCATTAATTACCAGGAATTATACTTATTGGTGGAATATTTTCCTCCTGTGTGGAAGGGTCAATAGGGGTTACGTTGTGAAGTTTTGGTGTTGGCTCCGAAAAAAAAAACCCAGGAAAAGCAAGAAAACAAGAGCTGGGCTGTGGAAGGAAGGTCAAATCTGTGATTATGCAGTAGAGAAATGCGACTTGCTAAACTCGCCCGTTCTGCTCGAGGTAAAAACATTCGCTGTTGATTTATAAATTATTCTGCTCCTTGCTATTGTACACCCACTTCGTGTAGCCTTTCTGGCCAATTCATTCCGCTGCTGCGGAGATCCAGTATTGTTCCGTGTGTAATATGCTTGCGCTTGAAAATATTGTACGATCGCGTGTACAACTTTCGTGGTAGGATAAGCACTAGTATTGGGAGTATCTGCTATCTAATATTCTGTGTTATTTTGTACATATTCAGTCATTGTATGAACGTTCTATGAACCCATTCTGTTCTTTAAAAAGATACTTGTACTAATTCCTATTAGCACATTATTATAATTATCACTGTATCCGTAACAGTGATTTATTAGTTATCACTGACTTCTATATTTCAATAGTGGCATGACTGGAATTTCATGTATTAGTTTAATCATGAATCAAGCTGACACAAGTATTGACACAGTACATGTATCGGTACTGTATGTGGGTGCTCATCATGGAAAGACTAAAGGCACCAGTGTAACTAGGAGATTAATCACTTTGTACTGAATCTCGCACAACATACCAGCAGATACCATTGTACAGATTTGCCAACGAATCATTCATTGATACTGGCAGTATGGCCTAGCACTTGTGTGATACGATATAATAATTATGTATCTGTACTCTGCGGCACTTGAGTTATTACTCTCTGGTACTGTCAGCTACTCAGCTAGTACTCGCGGTGAGTGATTTAAACCGATTTTTCCTGCCTGAAGTAGTATTCAGTCACGCGTGTCTTTCAATTTCAATTCTTTATTTTTTTTTCGCCGTAACCTTGGTCGAATTGTCATTTTTTGAGTAGCTGTGAAAACCGTGAAATACAAATATCACTATTGTACAGTGGATTCACCATTCACCATGTGGACGATATATCATAACATTTCTGTATCTGCCTCTTATATACGATTACAAGTGTACTGGATGTACACCTTGTGTACACGAAGTCATTGTCTGCCGGAACTCTTCGTCTGCGGCGATTGCGTAATCGGGGCTGGTGCTGCTGTTGGCGTGCAAGAAGGAAGTGCCGCCGACGCCATTCGCTGCTGCTGCATGTCTGCCTTATCTCAACCTCTCTCTTTGCTGCTGCTGCTGCGGCCGTGGCGCGGCGGCGGCGGCATCGAGTGAGCGGTGCGTACACACCCTGCACAACATGGGCGCTGTGAACTGCGAGCGCTCTCCTTGCAAGCAACTCGCTCAGCGTATGATAGACGAATATTCGCATGGAAATTATAAGCGGTTATAATCAGTTATGATAATGATGAATAATGAAGGGCGGTGGTTAAGGGTCATCTGTTGAGTAATAATAATCGATTGATTGCATACAACGAATCCTGTAATTAGTCTGTGCGAATCATATGTTACCGTGTATGAGTCATCGCGTTATGTTGATCTGGTTGTATAAGGGAGATTTGGGGAAGAGAAGGAGAGTGGAACAGGTTTGTCGGGAGAGGGAGGGGGTCGCCTCGCGGTGACATTTTCTGGATGATCGATTATCCTGGCCAGGGTCAAGGTCGTTGAGCGCCACGGTGGATTGTATGCGGCACCCACGTGGTTGCGTAGAGTGCACGGATTGTGCACTTATCTGTTGTTGAAATGTTCGCTAATTGGTTTCGTGTACACTGAGGACTCGGCTTTGATGCGGTCAATTGTCAACTGTTCATTCTTATTGGTTTTCAACTTTTCGCACTGGTTAAAATTGATTATTCTGCAAATCGGGGTCGTGCATATTAATCGGTTAGCAGGGTGCATGGCATATTGACATTTTGAAGCCCTTTTAAGTTGTTGGAGGTTTGCTTGAAATCGATGAATGATTTGCCATTGTCGGTATATTCGCACCATCGAGACCTTGACCGATTTTACTTATCAAATTGAATGCATATGGAAGCTGTGGTGCTAACTGTGTGTTCATTTCAGAGGCCGTGTGATCAGCCTCATGGAGAGAGATGACCAGCCGCCCGTCTACTCGCCCAGGCCCCCCCACCTTCGCCTGCAGCCGTCTCCGTCTCCGCTGCACCGATCGCCCCCCGCGCCCCCTCTCAGCGCCCAGCAGCCCCTCACGCAGCACAGAACTGCCCGCCTGCTGCACGCACCCGTGCACCGGCCCGTGCCCGCTCCCTCGCCCTCCTCCTCGTCGGAGGCGACCCTCCTGCCTCCCCCCGCCCCTAGGGACATCGCTTCCCTCGGTCGCGACAGGCATGGCCCCCGGGCACACAACGAGTACGTCGATTCACCCACGTTGCACGCCGTACGTCAAAACAATGAGAACAATAATAAAGAAACAGCTGCCGCAGCTGCAGCCGCACGGACAGAATCGCAGCCGCCAGTGCAGTCGGTCGAACCGGCGTTTTCGCCTCAACGAGCGGTGACACAACAACCGGGGAAGAAGCACGAAGCGATGACGTCATCATCTGCGCAAGCGACGTCCACGGTTTGCCAGGAGTCGATCATCTGCCCTCAATGCGAGCGATGCAGGTGTCGAGCATGTACTGCGCCACGGGAACTGCCCAGCAAGTGGCTGTGCGACACCTGCCAGCTGAGTTGCGACCAGGTCGTCGATAAGCTGTCGTGCGTATGCTGCGTGAAAGCGCTCTTCTACCATTGCTGTCCGGATGAAGACTTTCCTTCTGAGGTTCCGTGCGCGTGTTGCGAACAGACTCACTGCTGTAAGCGGTGGACGGCGATGCTGTGCGTCGCCATGTGTCTACCATGCCTCTGTTGCTTTTGGCCGCTTCGATGTATGAAGTGGGCTTGTACCTCCTGCTATGACGCTTGTGTCAGACCTGGCTGCAAATGCCACAGAGACAAGTTGCCCGGATCGAAACGACTGCTCATGGATTCGGACTCATCGAGCACATGACCTCCCCTCGTGACGTCACGTGTGCCATTCTATCATTTTCATCTTCGTACGTTTTGAAGTCGTCTGGAGTCTTTCTTTTTTTTTTTTTTGTTACCTGCCAGGTGTACGATTTTCTGTACATTTCATTTTTCATTGTTTCATCATATATATTTTTTACTTTTTTTTTTTTTTTGCATTTAAACAGTGTAAATAGTCCATTTTTCTGGTTTTTGTTTTTGTTTTTTTTTTTTTTCTACTCTCATTACTTATATTGATAAAAAAAAAATAGTTACCTCATATTTTTTTTTCTCATTTTCCTTTTCTTTCTCTTTGTCTGCGCTTGAAATGAATTGATTATCGCAACTAAACACCTTTCTTTGTACTTTTCTAATCGTGTTCATTGGTGTCTGTTGTACGTGGAAAAAGCCAGTATTTTTTATTTTCATCATAATATCTCATATGGACAATGGGCATTTTGAATTATTTTTTTTTCTCATTTTCTTTCTTATTGTTCAAAGAAAAGAAGAGAAATATGAAGAAAAAAAAAATGAAAATTTATCACTTGAGGTTTTTGTTGGATTCCATTCGATAAGGGACAAAATCACTGTGATGAGAATGTGTGAGATCATTTGCATATGTGTGAGATCATTTGCATATTTGCCCCCCTGCCCCTTCCCCCAATTTTCTCCCCATACACTAGTTACTGGATGTATTGTTAAACACTCTTTATTAAAAAGATATATAGATATATATTCTGGTGTTAATATATAATATGTTGGGTTTGTTTTTCTTTTTATATAAACTGCCTCACACTTGAAATCGTTATGAGAAGAAGAGGAAAAAACATTTCTTTCTTGATTAATATGTGCATGTGGAATGTCGGTGTTTTGAGAAATGTGACTAATTTGTTGAAACTTGAAAGATTAAAAAAAAAGCAACCCCCCTCGCCCCCCCCCCCTCCGTGTGTATCTCTTCATTGTATCAACCATTCTCCTGCAGTTATTCTTGTTTTATATATATTATTATAAATATATATATAT
Source organism: Capitella teleta (assembly GCA_000328365.1). Classification (NCBI taxonomy): domain Eukaryota; kingdom Metazoa; phylum Annelida; class Polychaeta; family Capitellidae; genus Capitella; species Capitella teleta. The sequence continues at coordinate 228,696 of KB311324.1, forward strand.
TATATATATAAAAACAATGCCTTTTGAAATAATACCCCCCAAAAAAGTATGGCATTTATAACATTATAAGGCTGTGTCTGTGTGGAATATATTCGCTGTTTTATCGTATGAACAAAATAATGAGTGAAAAAAAAAACGGCCACTTGTGATAAATATAGCTGAATACTATTATCATTTTATATAATAATACAAGCCACGTTATGTTATTATGATTATTGTGTAACTCGCAGGAGGCCGTTGTCATTTAAACGATTGTCAAGAGAATGGACAAACCAAAGATTATTTGCATAATTCGGAATATTTTATGATAATTAGCTCATGAATATGCATTAACCGCATACAGACGTCCTTTCCTTCGGAATGATCTTCGCTATAACCACTGAGAACTTCTTTGTAACGTGTGATAATGCGTGTGTAAATGTGATGATTGTGAATGTGAAACCAAATTTCATTGCTTTTTTTTTTCTCTTTTTTTTTTTTTTTTTTTTTTTAACTTTTTTTCTTTTACTTTTTTTTTCATTATTGTGGATGAATGATTCAAATGGCCTGTTAAACTTTGCTCTATTTTGATAGGCTGCTGTTGTGTATATTGGTTAGTCAGTCAGTCATTTGATTTCTCTCCTTTCCTGTTTTAAGAGAGATAAAAATAATAAACTTTGTGTCATATATTTATTCTGAACAGTTAAGAAAACGAAACGGACAAAAAAAAATATGTTCAAAACCGTAAATAAATAAATGAAATTATAATGTTTACGATTTGTGTATTTATTGATTTTCCCCTTGTGCATGCAGAGTTCAAGTCTATCAAGTGTTTGGGTTTTATTCACTGATATTTAATAATCTAAGACATAATCTAAGAACTTTTTTCGCTCATAAAGATCACTTAATGGCATGGCATTCGATATTTTTGTTTTAAGAGCAGCGAAAATGATTTTATTCTGGATACAAGTACGAACGAGTACATGTATTTACAAGCTAGTTGTACACTGTACTGTGATCACTTATCCAGGCTATCGCATCTTATCAGTCAGGTCTTCACGTGATAAAATATATACAATTTGCAAGGTATCTTTCCCTAGGAAAATCTGAGTTTTGCTTTTTTTCAAAAATTTAGATTTATGCATCCATTTTGCAGCTTGTTAGTTCTTCAGGAGATCGTGCAACCGGTTCTTCTGTCTATGCTAACCATTTGGATAATATAAAAGTTTTAGCGAAGAGAGCGAACAGGAATAAGACTCACACGTGGCATTGGCTGGCGAACCGAACAGCCGCTCGATGTATGTTACGAGCTAGAGAACATTTCCGCGCCTCGGCGGCAAATTTATCGCGAGTTACGCTGACTTTCTGCGAGGAACGCGGATAAAACAAGAGGAACTGTGTTGTCAGAGCCAAGTACGAACCAAGTTAAAATCCCGCTTCAAAGAGGCTTCGAATGTATTGTAAAAGCTCAGCATGCCTTCCGCCAACTGTCGACTACAAAACACCGCATATACCTGCTCTAAAGCAAGTATTTTTTCCTTGGCTTTTCCGCAATTTTTCTTTCGTTTTTAAGCACCAACTTCCTGCCGGTCTCTATCGAGGCTTCGTTCGTGTGAACGGCGCGAACGAAGGCGAAATTTGTTAAAATATAATTTTGTTATAACTCGATGGCTGTCTGCATTTTTAGTGGTGCAGGTGGCTCGTCTTTGGGTTACCGCAAATATTTATTGATTGTAATTTTTCCCTCTCAATCAGCGGGTGAGTGGTTATAATGTTAGCCCTGTGATCCTCTATTCTCGGGATAAGAGTATCCGGATCTAGCCGCATACTCGATCCTCTGGCGGAAGTCATTACGTAATCGCCTCCAAACTGAGGCGACAAAAATTATAATAATACAAGTAGAAAAAGAGAAAGTCGACCGGCCATGTGTCCATGTATTTCAACGAGAAATTACAGCGACTGCGGCTCGTATCAATGTAATTGGGCGCATCCGGTGTTCAATCGTTTCCTCTCTCACGCCGACTGTAACCAATGATGTGGAGTAATACAGATGGAGCATCGAATAGGAATTCAGCTCTAAAAATATGCTAGCTGAGATTGGCTTCTGACGGTAGTCTCTGAGAAGTTCCGGTGCGTTATGACTCTCGCTTAAGGGTAATCATAAGGCAGCCAACATGAATTACTTGTATTTCTCTGTAGAATGCGCGCAATACGGTAATGCGTAAACCAATCAGAAATGCGGGATAGGTAGTCTACCGTAGACCTACTCAAACTCTGTAAAAGTACAGTGCCACTTCCTTTTGCTTGCTACTTCCGGTAGTCTCAGCGCCATTGACATACACTGGCCAATAGGAATAGTCCATCTATAGAGCCCATATCATTGACTGTGACATTTACCATTGCCACACAAGCGAATCCTAATATTATATCGATAAAAATCACAGTGTTATCATTTTGTACTGAGCTATAGGTTGTTGTGACCTTCAACAACCCTCATGTTTATGTGATGCAGGCATTAAATCATTAGTGGTAAGTAACGCACTATTTCAACGAAGGATAAATATATGTATTTCTATTTCTATCTATATGTATGAAGAATACCTTTAAGAGCGAAGGTTATTCGCAGGGAGAATCGGGACAAGGTCATCTCTTCATTGGCTGTCATTGCGTGTTATTCTGAATGGCCACCAAAACAACTTGGCTATATTTAAATCTATTTTTAATCCTCAGTTAGTTCAGCGCAGCATGCAATTACGTAATCATTCTCTTCATTGGTGTGAAATATGACATGATGGACGCTAAAAGCGGAGAGGAGAAATATTTCCAATGATTCCGCTTGCTCATCATTCTCGTCATATATTCCATGTAAATTTATAATAGTACTCATGCATAATACACTAACTAGATTCTGCACTATTGTGTAATATTCCCGGTAGGTGTCAAACCATGTTCTGTTACAGGAACAGCGTGACATTTTGGTTGCCATGGTTACCACGGGATATAGAGTGGCTCATAATTATTATACATGTAGCATGAAATTAAAAACCGAGTAAATAATAATGATAATAAAAAGAGGTTGGCGCACTCAGGAGATGGAAAGGGGGGGGGTCCCCCTCACTACAGTGAGTGTTCTGTCACTACTACGTGTATACCTAACCTAGCTGACTAAATACGACTATACACAGTGTATATATATATATTTAATATACATATGCATGCATATGTATATTATTACTACCGTAGCAATCATTCCTGTCCCTAGTTGCTGCAAAATGCCTGTTATAAATGCTAAACTGATTACTTATATTCATGACCTGAACGCCAATTCTTGTGGGACAAAAGTCAGGGATCCTGTGGCTTCGATGCTTCACCTCGCATGTCAACACAGGACATACAGGTCAACGCCCCGAACTAATTCCTAATCGTGCAGTGAACCCCATGCAGATCTCCCGCACACCGAGGTTATTGTGAATAGACCTAATCGAACGCCCAGCGCCAATTCACTTTATTATCACGCGTAATCGTTGGTTTAAGTAGTTAAGTACTCCTCATATTTCTCATTTAAGTGGGATTTTTTTCTTCGCTCGGAAATTTCCCGCCAATTTCAGTTATGATTGCATTTGTGTCCTTATTCCTAATACGGTTATCATACGCAACCTTTGAAGTTGGAATCAATTAACTGTGAATGTTTATACCGTAAATTATTTATATTCATTTTATGTTTATATTTATTATTTATATTTATATTTATATTTTTTATTTATTATATTTTTTTGTTTTTTTTTGTTTTTTTTTTGTTTTTGTTTTTTGTCTGCTCATAACTATAGGTTACAAGTAAAGACATTATCAGTTTCGCCCGGTAAATTATGACCCATCATCAATATTTCGCTCTGGTTTCTGCATCAAACATCGCCTGTTTATATTTCATTTCACCGTAACCGTGTACGACAGCTGATAATGAATGAGTCAAAATGGCGAATGCGAAATGACATTCGCTCTTCTAACCCGAACAGATGGCGTTTCCTCGTCTTGCGGGAGATTTCGAGCGGAAGTCAATTCAACAGCGTGGTTTTAATTATATTCCCGGTGATACTCTTGGAATATTCTCATGGTTATTCGCCGAAGGCACAGAGCACGTGTGCAATTACACAAAACTTCATCGTCCCACGTGTCAGGAGGAAAAGTCAAATGTATCGTAATTTTTGAGTTGATAATGGATTTACGATAACGCGCTCTGCTATGGCATGAGCACGTGGCAATGATGGAGAATGTGAGGATGGCGATCCGGAAAGAGACCGATTCAAAAGTAAACAGAAATGATTGAGTTCGCATCTGCCTCTTATTTGCATAACAGCTAAGAAAGCTTCCGGTCGTCCGGTCTTTGGCAGACAGCCAGAAAAACATCCTTCTTCCATTCATACAAGTCTACGCTGGAGTTGGCAACTTGGTATTCTTACAACAATCACGAGTAATGTTGAGTGCGATGACTGCCTGTAATATCTAAAGCAGGTACACGTGTAGTATTATGCGTACGTTACTGTATAATAATTAAGTTGTAATAATATGTAAGTTGTAATAATATTAGCCCAGAACGAAGCACTAGTAGCATAATGTATTATTATTTGTTACGCATACCATTTACAATATTACAGCTAAATCATAGATATGGAATTACCTAATGAGATAAATAATTATTACACGTTACTGATGAGGTAACTATTTTATCAATTTGTATGCATGAAAGGCGACGAACTCGTCCATTTGTCGGTATAGCATTAGTTACGCTATACGCCGTAGCCATGACTGCGCCTACATCATTCGGTAATGATAATAATAATAATAATAATTATATAATATATTTTATCGTCATAAAGATACAATAATCAACAACAACAAGCGTGGTGCAGAATGATGTTCGGGTGCTGTCGCATGTCGCAGTATAGTGTATTTATTTCGGCAAAAGCAAGTGAGCTGTTCTAACTTTTCGTTACATCACAGGGAAGGACACATGCAGTCTCAAAAATGGTTAATTCCAAGTGATTTGTAACCATGGTTACCTAAAAAGAGATGTCGATGCTTGTGGATCTGCAGGGGGATTGGGTCTCCATATTAAGTTATGGGTTCAGGATTCAAAAAAGAAAAAAAAAAAAAAAAAAAAACGGACGTCGGGATGTTGCGGAGCAAAGCCGGCGACTTGGTTCACTTCCATGTACCTCGTCAAGACAAACCATATAATTATGTGTTCCATGCAATAACAAGAATGACTTTTTAATCCAAGTACAAAGCAGTAATATAAACAGTATGAACCGTACATGTGGCGCTCATAAATCCGCCTGTATATAATTATGAGCAAGTATACTCAGATAGAGTTGCATTGGCTCCAATGGCGATATATTATTCAGTGAAATGTGAATGGGAATCTCCTCCTATCTCACACTTTCCTTTCTCACGACACCCAGAATGCAACCGGTGCGTCCCATTTACTCACAGTGCAAAGATGTGTTATATTCCTCATTCGCTGATACCGAAAATGTAAACAATTTCTCGATTATTGGTTTCGTATTTTATATTAGAAATTGTTTTACGGCTTCGAAATCTTCCAAATTATGCTTCATTGAGTTGCTGTGGCAACCAGCGACACTTCGCTTTCATGCGTTTTATCACAGAGCGGAGTTTTATTTAAATATTATTTTGGGTTCCAGAATAGTTCATAATAAAACATTGTTTTTGATAGGGCAGAGTATTTTGCTTTTAAGGAGTTGCATCCCCAAGTGTTCTTTCCCTATGGATGCATCTTGTGGAATTATGGCGCTCACAAGAAACCATAACGCCACACTGAAAATCATAACGTACTTTTCGATTATTGCATATCTTACTCACTTTAGTTAAAGTAGGGGATTGTCGAGAATTATGTCGCCAGTACATGAACAGATACTGAGTGGTGCTACAAATGAGGAGCCCATGACCAGGGTTTCCCCCCACAATTAATACTATCCATACAAATCAATCAACATGATATCAAAGATATCAACACATTTGACAACAAATTGTTTATTCATCTATGAAAATTCTGAGCAGGCCTGCATCTCAAGTATTCTCCACAGAAGTTCGAGAGAAAAGAAAAACAATATACACGCAAAAACAAGAATAAAGATCAAATACTAAAAATTTGCCAACAATGATTTTTTTTTCTAATCTAAAAAAAATAATTGGCCACATAAAATTTTCTTCGTATAATTTACAAATTGTATTCACAAGTCTTGGGGAAGAGCATAGAATTAGAAAAATTAATGAAATAAAAATGGCAGCCTTCAATAATTATCACCCCCAATTAATGAACGCTGATAGGTTTTTAAGGGTCAAAATAGCTGAACAACAACAACACTCAATCACATAAAATTCAGAAATCAACAAAATAAAAAAAAAAGTCCTCAAATGTTGAAATAGAATCTTTCTCTGATGCCAGGGAATCTGTTCCACTGATAACGAATGCGAACATACTGCAGACAGCCACGTACAAAAATCAACAATCCTGTAAAGAAAGGTATATAGATTAAAATCATTAAATCCAATCAAGCCTATCCATTCTGGTAACCCAACCATAAAAGCCAAAAACAGGGTTTTAAATCTCGATTCCTCCATTGCAAGCTGAAGTGTACTAAGCGTAGATGAAGTTTCTCACCCATTATAATGAGCATCCACCAGATCCAAGAGTCAGCTTCAGCAACTCCCTCTCCCCAATTGTTATGCTGCAAACGAACGATTCACATAACGCAAGAAACGCAGCCAGCACACCCACCTTCACAATGGCCACCCACTTGACCATGGAGAGACCAAATCCTGAGAGAGCGCCCATTCGACCAGCAATAGTCTGTGTCAGGCAGAGAGACGCCAACAGTCCAATCCAGTTGAACAGGAATGAAACTGAAATTACACAAATATGTATGCAATGAGGAATTTCAAGTAGACTCTTCCAAAATTAGTTTAGTTTTCTACTCGGGAGGCTTTTCGTCCAGAAATTGTCCATCAACTCTACACATTTATTAAGAATTTCTAAAAGATTATATATTAAAAAATACACCAACAGATGAATGTCGCGATGAACAGAGCATCCGTCCCCAGTTCAATTTCCTGGCCGTTTAATTCGCGCACTGTACGCTGTAAAAAAAAAAAAACCACCCGCCTGACATGAACAAAAGTTTCAATAAATAACCTTTGACCTTACGCTGTCATTTGAGGTCAACCTCCTCTGTTCCTCCTGCTCAGCCTCCTGCTTCTTGCTCTCCTCAGCTTCCTCGTAAGTGGGAAGCGATGTGGCCACGGAATACGACGGCAGATGCGGAATGGCGGGTTCAGTGGCTGAAAGAATGGGAGCGTTAGGGAGGAGAGAGAGGGGAAGGGGGCGTACTTGGAATGGCGTTGTTTTCAGCTGATTCAATGTCTGAACTTTCCGGTTCCTCGCTGACAATTGGAGGCGGAGTATCAGTCACGGATGACACGCCCACCACTGGCACGGTTGCGGCTGCTTCGCCCTGCTCATCATCCGGCAGCTAGCATTGACAAAAAGAGAAAATTATGGCTGATATTTGATCACCTGAAATTTAGTCCTAAGATCCTGCATGCCCATCTCCTGTGCATACATCATAACATACGTCTCAGGGCAAATACAGGCCTACGGGATGGGAAATTTTTACACTGGAGGCTTGGCATCAAATTCAGTTTGATATCAAATGGGATGCTCGGTGTCAAACTCAGGCCAAATACTTACAGAGATTAGTTTTTAATCATTTTATTATATTTATTATTTAATCATTTTATTTTCTATTATGTATGTCGGTGATGCTCACTGGTTATTCATTTTCCTTTTATGTTTATGCTGATATACCAGGCATACTACTGATTACTGGTAGTGAGTCAATGCTAATACAACTTTAATCAACTGAACTGAGCTGAAATATAGCTTTGCAGCTCAAATATTCCTACTCTCTGATTGGTTGAAATTGAGTTTGATGTCAAGTTCGCTATTTGGTATAAAACTGAGTTTGATGCCGAGTGATTACCTTAGGCTTATGATTATCATTTATTTATTATTTATCATTTATTTATTATATCTCCTTAAGACCTCAACCATTGACGATTGTATACAATCGTACCCCACAACAGTCATCATCAGATTTAAAATCACCATAATCGAATGGGCACTTGGAGCACAATCACTGTTCAGTATGTCTAAAAATAGCACCACGAATGACATGATCATGATGATGATCTTGATGAGGAACAACCTGTCAGTCGATTAATTCTAGCTGGTGCCAGCATCTAAACAGGATTACCACAAGCACTTCAGTCGCGATTTCGCAATTAAATAGCTTAAATCAATCGTGAAGGTCTGTAAGAAACTAACCCGCTGATAGCGAATGGTTCTCTCCATGCTAAAATCGGATAAAATGCGATAAAAACTTGTCTTTTCAGAATTGTTGATGTTTCTTTCAGCAAATGGCGACTGATGTTGAATGGTAAACCAAACCGGATATCGTCACTGCTGCGCCGTCATGGGGACCATCTGCGCACTGGGCGACAGGCTGTTCTGAGCATTGCGTGCATTTTGAGCTATCTGGACACCGTACACGCCATAACATAGGCCCAAAAAGGCACATATATTTAATTTTCGAAAATGATCACAGCTATAAAGGAATTACATTCTGGAGGTAATCTCCACACGAATCAATAATGCTGGCTTGTTTCAATAACGTTGTGTTGAATTATCACTATTTACACTTTACAGCGTTATAATTATGCATACATCTTATTACATGCATCAATAGGTAAGCAACAAATTTTCTAGACCAGTGCGGAATGCATAATCGACTTACAAACAACATCTACACAAATTCAACCTTCCTGCACAAGCATACCGGCACCTGAGGGTGATGAGAGCTTGGTGATCTTATATAATGGAATTAAGAATAAAAGAAGAAGTTGCAGGTAGGCCTATCTATGAGACAATATTCGTAAAGACCTTTTCGAACTAAGCAATATAATTTATCGTGGTCATCAATATAAGTATATAACAGCAAACACAGTTTCCAGATCAGAGTGACTATAATCTATGGACTATAGCCTACTCTCCCATAATTCTGAAGCCCCACTTGTAAAGGGGTTCGTGAATTAGCTGGACACCCATCTCTACGACCACTTGTGAGCACTAGCTTCGGAGTTACTGATGCTAGAGGCCTTCTCAGGGCTGTTATCAGAAGAGGACGGCCCCAAGCAGTGTTACTGGTACCTGGAACTTGATGAGAAATCTAGCCTCTCCACAACCTTCAATACACTATGGGGGAAATACAGATTTACAAGACTCCTGTTTAGACTGGACGTGTCTGCAGATGTGTTCCAAGAAATTCTTGATTCTTGATTATCAACCCTATCCGGCGTGACTAGCATCGTCGATGATTGCTTGGCAAAAGCTGCCAATGAATCCAAACATGACTCACCATCATACACTCCTCCACTGGGCTAGAAGAAACGACCGTGGGTAATTAGATTCTTTGGTCAAAATGTTATTGTGTTCTCTCAAAGGTGATATGGTAGTGAAGTACATAGAAGGGAGCGAGAACAGATTCGCTGATGTCTTGAGCAGAGTTTCTCCCCCCTTCTCTTATCTAGCCTATTTGAAGCGGTTAGAACAGAAACTCAGTGTAATGATATGCTATGTGTAAATTGTGCGTAGGAATAGTCTTATATATATATACACCAATCGCACGTGTTGTGTTTATTTATCTACCTGCCTATATCTCGTATTACTACATGGTGGTAGCGTGGAAACAAACTCAACGTCTCGTCACGCCAAGATAGTGATACAAGGATTCCACAGCACCTCCTATCGTGCTGGAATTTTGACGCAGAATAGTGATAAACGTGATCAAATCATTCATTCAAACACCTCTGCGGACGACGCCATTGTCATTGTGTGACAACTGTTCTCAGGTCAAGGACGACTGAGTCAAGCTGAGTAGTCTCAATAAACTGCAGACAAATACATTTTGACGTATACACAGCAAATGTGTGTGTTAATGAAGATGCAACTGTGAAAGCACTGAAGTTTTACCTCAGTACCTGTCGATACAAGCAGACTATTTTCTTGGCGGATCTAGCTCCCCTTCGTGGAGGTGAATCGGTCCTGCGTAAACACTAAACCACTGTAAACAATCACATAATGTCGTTGGGCAAAATGCCAGAAATGGACTGGAGATATGATATGGAGATATAGCTGATTCATTCCACGCGTTCAAGGCTCGGATGCCTTTTTTCGAGGATAACGACATCAACAACAACGAAAAGAATGCCATCAAAATAAAACTGGCACTTGGTGATGAAGGAATGAGAAGAATCCTTGCCTCTGGCCTGACAGAGGCAGAGCAAAAACTGCCTAGCCCCCTATGGACTCTGATAGAAAGTGAGGTGGATGCATCTGTGAAAATAAACTTTGAATTGAATTAAATTGAATTGAATTTATTATTTTATATAGTGCAACATGATGCATGATGCATTTCTATGCGCTTCACAAAGCCATGTCATTGCGAGATTCTAAAAAGAAAAAAATGCGTTTTCAAGTTCTTTTTAAAAGTAGAGAAAGTCATTGGTTTACGGAGGCTCATTGGCAGAGCATTCCACAGGCGTGCACCGAAACCCCCGAGAATTTGAGCACCATATGAGTTCCTCGTTCGCAATTGGACGACTTTGAACGGGTCGTCACCTGAACGCAGATTGCAGCTGGGTACATAGGGTCTGCACAACTTCTTGAGATAGTCAGGCGCCGATAGGGAGTGGAATGACTTGTGAATCATTGAAAGAACTTTTAATTCAATGCGATGTTTGATCGGCAGCCAGTTGAGGGCTGCCAGGACAGGGGAAATGTGCTCACGTTTCTTAGTGCGAGTGAGCAGCCTGGCTGCATTGTTCTGGGCGACTTGGAGTTTCCTTAGTTGACAGTCAGGCAAACCCATGAGGAGTGCATTTTGAAAGTCCAGTCGCGAGGTTACTGTGGCATTGATGGGATTAGCACAGGCACTATCCCTAAGAAATGAGCAAACCTTGGCCATGCGCTGTAGGCGATAGTAAACAGCGCAGGTCGTACGGTTCACTTGGTCTTTCATTGAGAGACGGCAGTCTAAATATGCCCCAAGGTTCTTCACGAGAGGGGCAGGCCTGATCACAGCATTGCCAACCCAGATCTCAACTGGTTGGCGGGGCTTGTGCCTGGAGATGGGGAGTACCTCGGTTTTGGCATCATTGAGCTTAAGTTTGTTCGACTTCATCCAAGAGCAAACGCTTGTAATGCACTCTTCCATGTCACGGATCTGTTTTTGCAGCTTGGTAGGGTCTTTTATATCGACATGACAGTACAATTTCGTGTCATCAGCATAGCTATGACGCAATACTCCATGATTGTCAATGATGCTTCCTAGAGGTATCATGTATATCAAGAACAACAGTGGGCTCAATACCGAACCCTGGGGAACGCCTATGTCCAAATCGCTTGACTCAGAAATCTTGTCACCAATGCGTACAACTTGAGTCCGCTCCATGAGGTATGACTTCACCCATGCAAGGGCAGAACCTTCTAGGCCGATTTCAGATAGGCGAGTAAGGAGCAGCGCATGGTCGATTGTATCGAAAGCTGCGTTCAAGTCCAAAAGGATCATGAGTACAGCGTCACCGGCGTCAAGGATGAGTTCGATGTCAGACTTGATATACAGCAGTGATGTTTCCACGCTGCACCCTTTGCAATAAGCCGACTGAAGTTGATCATGAAGGTTGTGCCGCGTCAGGTGATCGGTCAGCTGCCTAGCAATCACCTTCTCCATGACCTTCGCGATGAACCCAATATTTGAGACAGGGCGGTAGTGGGCAAGGTTGTTGGGGTCTAACCCCGACTTTTTCAGGATTGGCGCGATAACTGCTTTCTTGAGTTCTGCAGGAACACATCCTTCTGTGATTGAACGATTTATGATGTTCACAATCGCTGGAAGAGCAGCCTCCAGAACAGCACCCTCTTACAGCAGCAGCGTCGGAATTGAATCCTGCATGCAAGTTTAGA
>KB311324.1:241053-271784 GCA_000328365.1 Capitella teleta
ATGCCATCACCTTTTAAAATGATTTGTCGAAGTGGCGCATGAGCATTTGTGACGTCCAAACAGCGTCTGTTGAATGATGAACCAAGGTCGTTGAGATCATCGTCTTGAAGATCAGCCAGATCAGCACCAAGGTCTTCTGCAAAGGCTTCGACGTCCACTCGTTTCAGGCTTCTGCTCATGATTTGGCGTTTCTTCTTTTCATCGTAGCATAACAAGACAAGGTCACATGCAATTACGAAATGATCACAAAGTCTGATGTCCACCACATCTTTTAATACAATCCGATCGACATATTGCATCCGGGTTAGCACCAAGTCCAGGGTATGCTTCTTTGTGTGCGTCGGAACATGCACGTGCTGCTTCATGTCTAACGCAGCCAGGATATCATGAAAACGACTGGCAATTGAGTCATTCTCATCATCCCAGTGAATATTGAAATCACCCAATACGCAAAGATCGCCGTTTATGCGAGAGCAGAGTGAGGATAAAAATTCTTCAAATTCAGCCAAGAATGCCGAACGTGTCAATTGATTTGTAGCCAATGGTGGTGGGCGATAGATCAAAGCCATAGTCAAAGGTGGTTGGGATTTTATAATGACGGATAGGGCCTCAAATGTTTCATAGTCATCATTTTCCGTCCTAGAAGCACGGATAGTAGGGGCAATCACGAAACCCAGGCCATCTCCTTTGCGCCCCTTACTCGCAGGACGTGGTGCGCCGAGAAACGATTGGCCAGGCGGACAGAGGTCCTTTTCAGTGATCTTGTCACTTTCCTTAAGCCAGGTTTCTGTAATGGCCATGATTCGCACATCATTCTCAATGATACGTTCATGGATGAGGTCGGCTTTGTTATTCACTGATCGAATGTTTATCAGCTCTAGAATGATGGGTTTCTGCGATACAAAGGCATCATCACGTCGCAGATGAATCGGATTGTTTACATTCCTCTGGGTGCACTGATTGACCCGATTAGTTCTTTGTGTAACAATGACCTCAATTCTTCTTCGACGACGCTGGCCAGCTGAAACTCCACGGTGAGCCAGTTTCAGGAAGCCAAGGCCTTTCAGAATTTGATACACGGGTCCACTTACACGCGCGGCTGCGTTCCGCATGCCCATTAACTGACCACCAGTGAGTTTCAGCATGATGAGTTAATCACGAGAGAAGGGTCCGATCCAATAATCCCATGCAATATCCAAAATGGATGATGAACAGAGTGAAAGCACATTCGAATATGAATCCGTAGTTTTTTAACCACAAGCTAATATAAATATCAATCCATAAATTAATCCAATGCACTGAAAAATCCACGAAAAACGTGTGTGGCAGCTTGAAGCGCTCACTTGAACTTACTTTCGGGTGCACAGGCTCCAAGTATGTGTCGAGGCTGAGAGAGAAAGCCAAGAAGTGTTTATTTGAACCCGATGAACTGAACGAGCGCCTCATTGAAATGGTCATTCTATCAACCCCTTTTGACGCCTCATTGAAATGGTCATTCTATCAACCCCTTTTGACGACTTGAAAAAGAAGCTCCTGATAAAAGACAAGGGACATCCCATCAAGACTGTAATTGGAAGAAGAAGGGAATACGAAGCAATTCAAGCATCCCAACTGTCATTAAAAAGCATGTATACCTATACAAATGTTGATGCCCTGAAATATAGCGCAAAATCCTCTAAGTCTTCACCTTCAGGCTGTCACAACTGCAGTTTGCAACATGCATTCGGATCCTGCTCGGCATTCAATGACACATGTTCTGCATGTGGCTTGAAGGGCCACTGGAAGAAGTGCTGCCGAAAAACAAAAGGGGCACAGTACCTGCAGTAAGTGACCACATGAACCAGTTTAGCCATGGCGCAAAAGCCGGTGGTCCAAATACACCCGGTTCAAGGCGACCAAAGCACTCAAGGTACAAGGAGCATGAAATGACAGTCATCACGGAGGTACCTGACCAAGCAAACTACCAAACAGACGATTCGTCTGCCTATGCACATGCCTTCAACACTATAACCATATCAGACATAACTTCGTCAACTGATTCCACTTAAGCATATGCCACACTACACGTTCGACATGCAAATACCATGGCTGGCGAAACTCTGCAGCTAAAAGTAGATATAGAGACTGGAGGAAACACTTTGCCCGTGAGCAAATTCAAGCAAATCCTCCCTGGATCCAATACAAAAGATATTCTCAAGCCAGAACCTCGCGTGACCCTGACCTCCTACAGTGGAAACAAAATTCCATGCATCGGGTCGATAACTCTCCAAATCCGAAAAAAGAGTCAGACCCACTACAACAACGCCAAATTCTTCGTAGTTGACGTTGACTGACCAGCTATTGTGAGTTTGCCAACATGCATGACGCTAGGATTGGTTGACATCAATGTAGACACAATTGATGTAGCTCCAGCAGAGAAGCCCTGTGAGCATCCACCCAAGCAACCATCTCAACAACACAAGACCCCTATGTCGGGTACAAAATTCCATACGGTCGAGAACCTCATGGCTTGGTTCCCCGATTGCTTTGATGGGATTGGCCACTTCCATGAAGAAGAGCACCTGCGGGTCAGAGAAGATGCATTGCCATTCATTGATCCGCCTCGTCGAGTATCAATCCATCTAGGCCCGAAAATAAAGGCAAAATTAGACAAGGTGGAGGACAATGGCATCATATGCAGAATCACAGAGGCGATCGACTGGTGTTCCAGTCTGACCTACGCGCTGAAGAAGGATGGAAGCCTTGGAGTGTGTCTCGATCTTCAACGACTGAACCAGGGTCTGCAACGGCGCCCACACCAGATCCCCACAGTGGAAGAAATTACACCTGCATTCTCACAAGCCAAATGGTTCACGAAGCTGGATGCCAAGGCAGGCTACTAGAGCATATCCCTGAGTGAATCCTCACAGGAGCTGACCACGTTCAGGACACCTTTTGGTCGTTACTGCTTCCGACAGCTGCCCTTTGGTTTGTGCATCAGTCAAGATGCACTCCAGGAGCATATGGATCACATCATACAGCAGTGCGAAGGTTGTATCGAAATCAGTGATGACGTGGTCATATAAAGCAAGTCAGAAGAGGAGCATGACAAGCAATTCCAAGCCTTCTTTCTGATTGCCAGGAAGGAAGGACTCAAATTAAACTCAGCCAAATGCGCTGTGAAGGAAAAGCAAATAACATTCTTTGGGCGTCTGTACATAGACCAAGATGTTTATCCTGATCCAGCGAAAGTACAAGATCTGAACAACATGCCAGCCCCAAAAGATCGCAAGGATCTGGAACGGTTTCTGGGCCTTGCCACATTCTTAGCGCCACATATCCCATACCTCTCAACACACGCAGCAAGTCTCCGGGACCTCACTAAGGGGAATACATCCTTCTTGTGGCATGAAGATCATCAGGCGGTTTTCGAACATATCAAGCAAATGGCAGCAAACAACACTGGGCTGTAGTACTACAACGCAGACAAGCCTCTGAATCTCGAAGTGGACACATCCATGAAAGGGCTGGGTGCTGCCTTGGTACAGAGCGGCACTCCAATCAGCTTTGCCAGTAAAGCCCTCAGCCCCACACAGTCTTCATACAGCAGCATAGAGCGAGAGTGCCTTGCTTTGGTGCACGGGTTTCAAAGATTCCATCATTACCTCTATGGGATGCCGTTCACCGTCATCTCTGATTGTAAGCCCCTTGAGACAATTTTCTAGAAGCCGCTGCATTCAGCGCCACCAAGGCTCTAAAGGATAATGATCAAGATACAGGGATACGATTTCAAGGTCAAATATTGCCATGGAAAGGAGATGATCATCGCGGATACGCTATCCCGACTCCCCAACTCCTCAAAGTCTGAGAAGATCCCCCTGGACTACAGAACAGATCAAGTCTGTATTGACCTGATAAACTTCTCCCCAGCACGACAAGACCACACTCGCCGGGAAACGATGGGTAACATGACACTCAAATCGCTGGCCGAGGTTATTTTTGCTGGTTGGCCTGAGGAGGTCAAAAAGCTTCCTGCATGCTTACGTGACTTCTTGGGGTATAAAGATGAGTTAGTCATGGAAAATAGCATCATATTCAAAGGGAGACAAGTACTCAACCCAGTAGAGTCCTACCCCACTCTCACCGTGGTGCTATGACGTCATAACAGTTGAGAATGAGATATATTATTGAGTCAAACAATCGACCACACATTGACACATAAATTGGCAAAAATACTCATATATGTATATATTGCTTATATATGTATATATTGTGCTATATAAGTGAATAAATGATTATTATTGTCATTATTTATTATTATTATTATTATTATTATTATTATTATTATTATTATTATTATTATTATTATTATTATTAGTAGTAGTAGTAGTAGTATTATTAGTGATATTGTACGTTATTTATATAGCTATTTTTGTTGAATTGAGTGAGAATCAGTCGATTCATACGTCATTTTTTTAGGTTGTTACCCTATAACTCAAAATATTAATGATTTAATCATCATATTCCGACTCAAGGCGAGGAAGCCGAATCGTATGTATTGATCCGTTACCATAGCAACCTGTTTTTGGTGGGTCGCCTGGCGGAATTCGCGGGGTGTTATGACGTTATTCGCAGCTCCACTAGCGGCAAATAATATTATTATGTGAACCAAACCGATTTGAAGGAAGAATTAGAATTACCGAATATGCGCTGTGTATATTTCGTGAATTTGGCGTTATCTTGGACATTATGGTTGATCTTTTGTATTATTGGCTAGTTTTCGATTCCGCTGTATAACTAGGCCCAGGGATCACAATAATTATAATCCAACAGCTGAGCGAGACAATACTAGGTGATATACGTCACTTATACAGGCGTACTAGTAGTCTATTACTACTTACTACAAGTAGCACATTCGTGACTCGTATTTCGAGTTTTAGCGCGAAACACGTTCATACGAAATCAAACTTGTCAGGTTTGCTTGAATCGTGAAAATAATAAACGGAATTTATTTTTTATTTCGTGCGCAAGTATTTCTATTTCTCCCATAAAATAAATTTGTGGTCTTTTTGAACTCCTACATCAAGCTTTGATTTGCCAGATACGAAATAATTTTTAAACGTTGAATAATTTTTTGTGTGTTGTAAGCGATTTAATGATTGTTGACGTTTCCGGTCGCTAGGGAGGGTGATTTCAAGTTGAGCGATGTGGAATTTACATGATTTACCTGTGATTACTTCCGTCATTTGAATTCAGGTGAATTTTGTGATTTTGAAACTGAGCTACGCGGCCTCTTGGCGTCTCATCGGCCCAATAGTTAATGGGATTAAGGACACAAGAGGCTCTTCGAATGTTTCATTGTTAGCTTAATGCTACTACTAAGTACTACTAGCTGACATACTACAGCGACTGAGCGAGCCCTACGGGTATACAGACCAGCCCGAGAATCTGTGCTAGCTTAATACTAATAATTGTAATACTATTAGTAATAATAGTATCATAATGATGACACTCATTCAGTCATTGTCTAGCACGGATAAATCGGGCGAGGTCTGCGTACCCCTCGGTCAGTCGGTGAGTCGGTCTCGCTGTAGTATGTCTATTACTATGTAATAGCTACTCATAGTTATAGTATCTAAGTATGTGAACCCTCAGTCTCATGCAGACTGAGACTGCAGCAGAGTTAAATAAAGTCAGATCATAGATTCCGTTATGAAGCGATAAGTCCCCTTGGACTAAAGACACCTTCCCAAGTATAATACTGGCTCCCATGAGGTGACCATCTGTTGGCAATCACAATCTTATTCACTCTCACTCTGATGCTGTCACTGCATGACTGCATCATCATGCATTATGTGCAAGCAGGGCTTCGACACATCCAGAAAGACACAAAAATAGTGACAGTAGAATATCACCGGGTCCCAATTGTAAATTTTGTTATACTTATTGGCTTCAAAAAAGCAGGGCATCGTTGAACTTGACCAATCATGTGGCGAGTTGTTCTCAATTGGTCAGCTGTCTGAAGGGGCGTTACATGATTGAGCTCACTGGCCTATATTGTGAAGGTACTAGTTTTGCTGTTATGGAGTGGGTATGATGTATTTGGCTCTGTATTTGGCTTCGACGAATATCGACTGCTCGAAGCTTCAGCTTCGAATATTCGGACAAATTCAATATTTGCACATCACTAATTGTTATTAATTATTCATATCATATTAGTAGTTATGTTATTAATTCACATAATAGTCTGCAATATCTGAATTGTTGAGCATTCTGATCACTGTTGTTCTACGAGGGCCCTTCTTCCTTTGGCAGTTTCGTTATGGCGGAGGCTCAGCCCATCCGCCCTCCTAGCCGGTCTAGTCGAGAGTTTGGTGATGAAATAAAGAACCTGGAAATGGAAGGCAGCAAACTGCTTTCTGCCACATCTGCTTTGGGAGGTGAGTTCCATCTCAAGAGGACCTTTCTTCATTTGATAATTTCTAAAGCTATCTAGATCAATTCTTTTTCTACTTTCATAAATGCAGCGAGACCAATTAGGTCTGTCAGCTATGAATTAAATTATAATTACTTCAGCTCGAAACAAAAGAAGTGCGGGATTTTCTTTAACAGAACTGCTGAAAGAGCTTCTCACTCACGGCTCTCATTGTTAACAATAGGAGAATTGCATCAATGACATCACGCTCACATTAAATTGAATGCGAGTCAGGTCAATCTGTCTTGTGGGATGCATATTTTATTATTTACTGCTATTTCAAAACAATCTTGATTCTTGAGACCCTGTTTAAATTACAATTTCTGAATCATGCCTTTCCAGATTCTCTGGGAATTCCAAATCTGTCTCGATCAATCCGGAGGGTGGGTTGTGCTTGTCTTGTTTAGGTCACGGGTAACATTTGAAATTTAATTTCAGAATTCTGCCGGAACAACTTCTTTTTCCACGGAGCATCTGTCGTCCCTGGTGGATGTCACTGAGGAGCAAAAAACAATCGATGATCTTAAGTAAAAATTTCTTCTTATTTCATGCAATCGTAAATTTGTTACTTGATAAATGAGAAAAGAATTAGACTGAGCACTGAGGTTAAATTTGCAAATTTAGACATTGTAGTCGCATAGCACAGAAAGGTGGAATAAGGACGTTAACATAATTATGAATAATTGTTCAGGACTCAGCTGGATCGCCAGAGCAGAGAGACTGAGCGAATCTCTCGCACATATCTTGGGGACAAAGGCTTTCGATATGCCTCCACGGGATCTCTCCTTGAACAACTGGAAATTCCGAGAAATTCCGTTTCAGCTGAAGCCACCAGGATCAGCTCAGATCGACCAGAATACTTGCGCCCTGTCGGGTATGTGCAGTCGTTAGTATAGTGTCAGTGTTTATCAATTGTTGGCCCCCAGGGTCAGTGGAGGTATAGCAGACCGAGAATTACGTGAAGCGCGGAAGGAAGTTTCTGCTCTTCAAACCAGGTTAAATGAGGTTTGTGTTCATTGGTTACAACTCACAAGAATCAGCAACATATTTTTTTTTTACTTCTGCAGGCTTACAAAATATCCGACCGTCAGCGCGAAGAATTCCGAAGTACTTTGGAGCAATTGCGATATCAGTTGCAACGCACTGAGAGTGAGCGTGACACAGCTCTGCATGCTCAGAAGAGAGAACACAGCAGCCAGGATTCCCTCACGAGGAGGCTGCAACAAACCGTTGAACAATTGGAGTCAACCAACAGAGCACAAGAACAGGTTTATATTTTTTTCTATGTTATTCTGAGAATTTTAAATTATGCTCGGAGGATTTAGAGATGTGTGATTACAAGGTTTTTTTCTTTCTCTGACCATAGGCGTTGTTAGAAATCAACGCCAAACTGGATTCTTCTCAAAAAGAGGCGTTCACCATGGAGAATGAGCTGAACAGTGTACGGTCACTCTTGCTGGACCGGGAGAGGAAGCGAGGTCATCCCTTCAACGACCAAATAGGGGTACGTCAACAGGACCTGGGCACTCTTGCACAAACGTTGAATCAATGCATGAATGAACTGAGTGCCGATTTAGACTCAAAAGAGTGCACCATCAGCAAAGTGAGTGCTAAAACAGTGCAGCACCTCAGTGGCAACGTATATTCTTCTCAGCTGGCCAATCAAGTGGAAGACCAGAAATTGACGATCACCGACAGGGAGCGGGGCTTGCATCAGGAATACCAGCAAAAGTCAGTTCTCTATGGTTTAACATCTGCTTTGCACGCTTTTTATACGTAATCCTGCATGGGTTTATTATATTTTTTCAATGTAGATTTTGAAATTTTCTATATTTCATGATCAGCCTTTTATTATTTCCACTCGCGTCATTCTATTTTGCACATGATTAATTTTACTTCTTCATGATTTTACTGATTTACCTCAATCAGTTGTGACCTTGTATTTTCCACCAAAGTATTGTGTTCTGTTCTGCATTATTTTCTCTCAATTATCAGTCTTCCAAGAATTTCCCAGTAATTGTGCAAATAAAATCATGGAAATGTTTAAAATGTATTTCTTTCTCTTTGGTCTTAGGTCGCATGAAAGGTGAATTATACAACTGTTTGAAGTAGAAAACTAAAATTGAAGTTTTCTCAATGTTTGCCATTGTGTATAGCGTGATATGTGCATTTTGTGTCTCATTATTATGTAGTTATTGCGTTCATTGCGTTTATTTGTGTCTCCCAAATGCTTCATATCGTGATTGTCTATAAAACGTGATCTTTGATGAGGGGTGATTTCAAGTTGGCTCTACTTGATTCCGTATACACATCAAAATTCATTCCATGATATTTTTCAAATCAGGCACTATGTACTGCTCTCTATGGCTGATGAATGCTGAAAAGTATATTCCAGTCTGGAGAATATTTGTGTGACCTCAGGATCAAAACCCCAGCGGAAATGTTTTTGTGCCAATCTCTTCACCCACAGACACGCAGTACATCTGAACTATGTCGCAAACCCCAGAGAATTAAAACAGCAAAATTATTTCTACACAGAAATTCTTTGTGTCTGGCACCTGTGTAGAAGTCTGTGGCAGTAATTGTACAGAATTGATCTCTAATTGCAATTAACACTTCATTGATGTGGAATTCCTGCCTCTGGTGAAGCTTTTATGTTTTCTAAATCTCTCCTGGTGTTGCAGAATATCTTCTCTGACGGCCGATCATGACGCAGCGATTACGGCTGAAAGTCAAAGGGCGACAAGTGCACGGCAGGAAATAGCGCTCCTGCAAGAACGGATCACGATGCTGCAGTGCGTTAACCTCACAATGATTCACGTGAATATATTGGATTAAATCACGCAGGCAGCAGAGTGAGCAACAGGGCAGGTTGAAGCAAGAGGTCATCGAAGATCTTGAACTCAAACTGAGAACAGCACGAGAAGAACAGAGCCTTGATATTGGAGAGTGGAAAGGAAAGGTGAGAGTGGCTCAGTTGAGTTCTTTCTCACCTCGTAACAAATCAACAGAAGCAGGCCCTGCAGGACGCTCTCGATGAAACCCAGAGACAACTGAGCGCCATCCGAGCGGAGCGTGATGACCTTGTGCGCAAGAAAGCCGTGATTGAATCGAGAGAGGAAGACCTCAAACGCACGCTCAATGAACTGACGCTGGAGCAGAGCTCGCGCGTTGAGGCGTGTTCTCAGCATTCTGCTCAGATTCATGTTCTGCAAACCAGGAACGAAGCTCTTGTGTCGCAGGTGGACGAGAAAAGCAGAACGATTGCTGAACTGCAAGATCTGCTGACGACCGTGAGGCAAGAGAGCCACACTCTGCTGCAGAATACCGTAAGCACCGCAGGTATTGGGATGTAGATATCAGGATTTCCTTTCTCACTGCAGCTGGCTGATGTGGAGCGGCAAGGTCAGGAGAAGACAGCCCAGCAGTCGAATGTTCTCTCCTTGCAACTGAACGCAATGGTTGAGAAATGTCAGAAGCTCTCTTTGGAGTTGGACTCGCTGAAGACTCACAGCTCAGGGCACAACAACCGAATGGCTGAGTTGCAAATGCAGTATGATCGGCTGAAGGAGGAGCTAGCCAGCGTGGAATCCAGCAAGCGACACGTCGACTCAGTGCTCAAGGACAGAGGACGACAACTGGAGAAGGTCACGGATGAACGTGATTCATTCGCGAGGGAAATTGAGGCAAAAGATCGGGAGTTGGCTCAGTTGCTAGGGACGAAGGAGAAACTGAGCATCCAATTAGAGGAGAGAGAGAAGAACTTCTTTGCTCTGAACGCTCAGCACCAAATGACGAGTGAATCCTCACGATCGACCGCTGCGCTCATCGAAGAACTGAGGAAAGAACGCGATGAGCTGCAGAAGAGAATGAATGAAAAGATCATAGAGACAGAAGAGATACGCTTGGCCAGAGATAATCTGATGCGTAGGCTGAGATCAAAGGAGAAAACAAGCAAAGAAATTGAAAAAGAAAATCAGAAAATGAGGGAAGAGATACAGGAAGCGAAGATGGCGGACGAGAAGGCAAAATGTGAACGAGAAATGCTGATGAGTGAGTTGCGTGAGAGTCGAATGGAAGTGGCGTCTCTGCAGAAGGAAAAGCAGTGCATGAGCGCCGCATTGGATCTCAAGACAAAGGCACTCAACAAAGACATCGTGAGACTGAAGCATGCGCTCAAAGCAGCCGACCAAGATCTACGAATGGCCAAGAAAGCCATGAAGTCGTGTGAAGATTTGGATGGTAGAGGTATTCATCTGCATGTTATTTCAATTCGTGATTAATTATTGTGTATACGTCAGCTGTGAAAGTTGCGGGTAAAATGCAGAGAGTGGTCACTGAAAAACGGGGAGAAGTTGATGCTCTTCAATCGAGAGTGCGCTGGCTGGAGGATTGTGTTGAAACAGTCAATAAGGTAGGATAATTTGGATTGATAATTTCATCAATGAATCAATCGATTTCAGGAAAGGGAGAGCAAAGAGGAGGAGAAGCACCAATTGACCTTCACCATGCAGAAGACTCTTGCTCAGAACCAACGCCTCTCTGCCGAGTTGAAGAATTTTGTGAACAGAAACAAAGAACTGAAAGATCGAGTGAAGTCGCTGGAAGCCTGCATTGATAAGGTTTCTGCCCTCGTAATATTTCTCATTTCACTGTAGTTAACTTTGTTGAGATTCAAAGTGTAATCATACTTTATCAAAAGTTAGGGGCTGTGTATAACCGTCTTGTGTTGCAGGCCTCGTCAAAAGAGTCGAATGGACACGCTCTGATCGAACGCTATGAACAGGACATCGCACGACTCAAGTTGAAACACCAGCTGCAGATCAAGGTACGTTTCTTCTATTTTCATCATTCAAATGCATAATCAAGATGAACAGGAATTGGAAAGAACCGGCCGACTGAGGAAGCAGAAAGAAATCACTCAGAAGAATCTCATCAGTCAGAAAAGTAAACCGTGTCAGGTCAAAGCAAGGTCAAGTGAGGTCAATGAGAAACCAACCAAGGTCAGTTTGCTTTGCGGGGTCACGTTCTCTGATGACGATGTTTCGTAGATGGGGGCGACGCAAGAAAGTAAAGCGAAGTTGCTGAGTGGCGTGCATGGCCGGAGCTCATCACGGTGAGCTCATCAGTTGTAACTCAGTCTCCGTTTAATTCTTCGTTCTCCACAGAAACAAATCAGTTGGAACGAAATCTCCTGGAACAAAAGTCAAGAAACAGAGTAAGTGTATTGTGACTTTCACTTGACCTTTGCATGACTTCTGTTGACAGGAGGTCAGACCAGAAAGGAGATTATTTCTTCCGATCAGTTCTCCCTGCCTGAGATGTTTTACCACGAACGAGATTTGTCGTCTCCCGTCTCTGATCTGCTGCTAGCGTCCACGAAGGAAAATGCTCTCGATTCTGGTTTGTATTTGGCATCTTAAGGCAGCCAATAAAGTGCTTATTTATTCTAGGGTCTGACGTCAGTCAAAATTCTAATGTTGAGAATGAGAAAAAAAATGGTGATTTTTTATATTTTATTACACGAGTCAGAGACTAAGTTAAGAATTTTTTGTGTGTTTTCTGTTTGCAGGGAGGAATTTGATGCGGTCTGAAACCAAAGATTTGTGCGCTCGCTTAGAGCAGAAAATTGAGTCGTTGACCAAACTTGGCGGACATTTGCAGCAAGAGAACAAAGGTTTGATTTGAATGATTCCGTTATCACATACGCTTGTAACACTAGCGAGTTTTCTAGGAATTAAAAACTCAACTTTCATGTATACAATTTATTCTATAATCTAATGGATTCTGATGTTCATTACATGTTTTTTCTGTAATAAATCTGTTGTTCTCCTCTTCCCAAACAGAAATGGCGCTTATGATGCGAAATGAAGATAGCAAACTTCAAACGGCCAAAAATTTGCTCAAATCATAACTCATATCCTCTCTCTCACATCCGTCCATTAATGAGATTATTTCTTCATTGTACGTTAATTATATGTTAATTAACTGAACCAGTTCCACTGCATCATTGTCTTTGATGTGGTATTTCATTTCTTCAGTGGAGCTCAATTTCCACCTGAATATATATATATGTATATGTATATATATATATATATATATATATTCACTTAATTTATGTTAAATTATTTCTTTCAATTGATGATCAGGGATGTTAATTCTTTTTACATGATTGTATCTGCTGAAACATAATAAAATTCTCTTTTATTTATCACATATTGTGTGCTGAGCCGGTTCTTCTGTCGCTTGAACTCTGTTGATTCAGGGGGAGGGGAGGATCGTGACTCGGCTGTGCCACAACTTCTCTGGGACTAAGGGACAAAACCACGGTTTTTTCTAGGGTTACCAAATATAATGACATTGCTCCTGGAATTTTTCTCTCTTTGCATGCATAAAAACACCATTTGCAATTGTATATATACATGTATTTATTCCAATTTATTTCCCTAATAAAGCAAAGACAAGTGCTGCCAATAACATTAAAAAATATTCAATAATAATATTGCATTAATAAATAATAAAGATAAATTTAACAAATTCTCATTAAAAAAGGTTAAAATTTTCATATTAAAAATTGCATAATAAATTCATTAACATAATTACATAATAATTCACTAATTAGCATAACTACAGAAGTCGCTGCCTTTCTAAGGAAAATGAGATTCCGAATTTAAAATCAAGGTTTTTTCGGCAGAATGACATCTTTGGGTTTGTCAGCGTCAATTCTTACTCCTGAAAAACAAAACCGAGAGCAGATGCGATGAAATTGAAAAGTGCCGCAAAGAATGCCCACCAACAAACGTAGGGAAGCGTGGAGAGCCACTGTTGGTGTATTCCTGAAACCTGTACGTGATGATGCTGCCTTTCTTTGGAGGGTGCCTGCGATCTTGGTCACAGAGCCTGAAATTAAAATGCTTTGAAAAACAGAGTAGTTGATAAATTTTAAAACTGACCCCGAACCAACTTTGAATTCACGGCCGTTTGCCATAACGCATCGTAGAGCACCAACCAGTCTTGGTGAAGTTTTACTAGGCTCGTATCCGATAACTTCCGCCTGGAAGAACATTGGTTACACTGAATTGAAATGGAGGTCATGACCTTTACCTCTGCATCATGGAATGTTTTGAGTTTGAGGAGTGTCTTTGATCGTCTGCGTTCGTATTTGGAGCCTGGTTGCCTGAGCATGACCCCTTCACCCCCAAGGGATTCAATGCGTTTCAACTCCGCCTTCAAGTGCTCTGATCCCTTGCATACCTCTTCCTCAACTACAACCACATACTTTGCCCTTTCGTGGTGAGATTGGGAACATGTAGGTCAACAGTAATGAACGCTTTGAATAACTCACCGGTTTTTCTCAAAGTATTCTTTAATTGCTTCACATCGTTTCTCAAAAGGTTGTGGACTGATGCTAGGAGCATCGAAAACCTGGCCAAGGATTCAGCATGAATTTTGATGGACATTGCAAATATTTGCATAAATCTGCATGAGTTACACAGAGCTCACCTGATAAGTGAGCTGTGCCCAGCGATCGTCTTCAGGGGTTTTAACGATGCTGACGGTGGTCTGGAATTTTCCTCGTCCTCCGAACAGCTCTCCGTCAAGGTGCATATCAGCAGGTAGACCCTGAATAATGTCAGAAGAAGAGAGCAATTAAATTAATTTCAATTAGATAACTCTGAAATTACCTTCAGAAACCATGGAGGCGCAATAAATTCATTCCCAAGCCTGGAGTAGAAAGTTCTAAAAACATTTGTTTTAATATTCAGTACAAAATAAATTATCCAACTCTTACTTTCCATCCCAGTATGCTCTCACTCCGTCTAATTTCTCCGACAACCACCAACCCTTTGGATTCAGCCTGCGATAAAAATAAAATTAACAATAAAAATAAAAACACACAATTGACTCACTCCTCAGACCACTTGTGAGCCAGCAGAACCTGAAGGCCCGCTTTGTGCTTTGGCCGATATATTTTGGGTTTATTTGCTTTCTTCCCTCGGTCATCCTTTTCATCATCTGCGTAGGAGACGTCAGGATCTCCAGGATGCAAGTACATCTCCTTGTGATCGGGATCTTTGCGGTAGCATTTGTCCCAAAAGAGACACTTTTGCTTTTTCCCTCGCGTGTTTACACGTTTCAGCGTCGGTTTTGAGACATCATCTTCCTTGGATGTGGAGGGAGCTGAGCCCTGATTGGTTGAGAAGAGAAGTAAATTGCAACATCAATTCAAATTATAAGCGTACACTTTAATGATCTGAATTAAGGAGCAAAAGAATTAGAGGAATTTCAGAAAGTGAACCAACATCATCTCCTGAAGCTGCAGCCATTTTAACAGAACTCTTTTTACGGCTTAGTTTTTTTTTCAACTTCGGTTTCTCATCTTCTGCGATTTCAGTGTCAGTGTCATCGTTGTCACTGATGGAATGTAGACCACGAGACCTCTGATAAAATGGAGCTTATAAATTAAGCGTTAAATAAAACAGACTTAATTCACCCTTTTCTTCAAAGGCGGCTTCTCTACATCGTCGTTATCTTCATGAGGTCTCTTCAATCTCTTTGACTTGGACAAAATCACCATCCATTGCTTCTGAGTGTACAGTTCAAGCCCTATATAAACAAAACCCACAACATGTGAAGAGTTGTGTTAAATTTTCAGCCTACCCAAGCGACTGGCATCTGCACATTTTGTTGTCTTGCCATCCGCCAGGATAACAGCGTCTGTTTTGTGTGAAATGATCCCAGACGGCTGACATCCGTAGCATTCCGCCTCATTCTCAAGTCGCTTTCGTTCCTCTGATTTCACATCGCCAAAGAAGACAATTTTCTTTCCTTGCAGATCCGGGAACTTTGGAATGTCTCCAACATCTGTGAATAAATGAGATTAAATGATTGATTGATTGATTGAATGATTGATTGATTGATTGATGGAATGATTGATTGACTGACCACTGTCGTCTCCATCATCGTCCTCTCCTGGGTGACGGAAATCGCGTTTATGCTTTGCTTCTTTGCGGTAACATTTGTCCCAGAATTGGCACTTGGGCTTTTTCTTGTTGTCTCCCATTGCTAACCTGATCAAAGCCAAGCAATTAGTGACACCCTAATTATACGTGATAAGCATGTGAATCCACTATAGCCAATATATCGAGGTTCGACTGTACATGTAGCATGATGTGTGTCAATCACTACATAAATGATAAAGTAAAAAAAAAAGAAAGAAACATTTACTGCTTTAATGGGTACTCTTATAATCGGTCATGACCTTTCTAATTGCAATACTATTATACTCAAAATTAAAAACCCTAATTGTATAAGGCTTTCACAAAACAAAACTCAGATGTGATCACTTTAAATTACTGTAATTACAGTATTTACACTATAATTGTGACTATTATCACTATAACATACAGCATAGGCCTTCTCGACCCATAAGCATTAGCTTATGCAATGCTCAGCATCGTACAACTGACCGTGTTTGAATGAATATGTCGGGGTTAGATGTCCTCCATATTTATGCCCGAAGAGAACGCCTTCCGCGATCAAAGCTGCTGAGTCTGCACATCAGGTGAGGCGTGTTCTGACAGGTTTGTGTTTACATTTGACGTCACGGGGTCATGTAAGGTTAATCATATGCAGGAGTGCGTTATGATTGGAGATTTTCATACAGGTCTCACTTGTGTTGCATTCATAACGCACTTAGTGGTCAATGGAAGCCAGAACTCGGTCATTCACAGTACTTGTGAATGTAAATTGGTCTTTCAAGTCGTCAAGCGCTGTATAACTATTCGGTAACCCTGAAGCCTTGTTCATATCTTTGTTGCATATCCCCTTAATAATACATACGCATTGAATGTGTGTAAATAAATCACATGCTCCTCTGAATATAAAACATAAACAACATTGGAATGGAAAGACCACTGGGCACCCCAATGAGAGATCAAAGCAAGAGAAAGAATTCTAAGATAAAAAAATATAATTTTCCGAATAATGAATGAAATGATTAAATGATTGTGAATAAATTAATACAAGAACAAAATCGTAGATGTCAAGTTCACGGAGGGCACACAAGGTCACTCAAGGTCAGTCTACAAGGTCAGGGAGTTCAGAAAAGGCATCTCTGAAGAAATCGCAGTCATTGCGAGGCAGCGAGCCAAAGAGGTATTGCGTGTGATCCTGTTCCTCCTCCTCCTCCTGTTGACTGTCCTGCGGGATGGACATGAGGTCAGCTCCTCCGATCAGGGTCAAGGGCGCTTCATCCTCCGTCTTCCGGAACGCCATGCAGTGCAGGTGTTCCTGCTTGACGTAGCGCCACCTACGGAAACCCAGAGACTCTATGGCCGTCTTCCAAGCGCGCATCTGAGCGGCGTTCTTGTGGACCGCATGGGAGTCTGGGGTGATGATGAGCAGGAGGCCGTTGCGCATGAGCAGTTGGTGCGCACGCTGGCAGCACAGCCAGCGCTGGTAGCGAGCGGGGAAGTACTCCAACAGCAGAGAGTACACAACAACGTGGAAGGAGCAGCGAGGGAGCTGGGGAATCACACGGGGAAGAGTCTTGAAGTAGGTCAAAAGGGAGTCTTTGGCCAACTGCAGGGGCTGCTGGGTCAGCTCCACGCTCAGAATGTCGCACTGGTGCACGCTCTGAAGTAGGCAGCGTTAAAAGGTCAGAGGTCATAGTGTAGATAGAGAGACTGACCTCCACGGCAGGGCTGATGTCAATGCCTATTGCTAGGAATTCCGAATGCTGTTGAAACGGATTGTAGCAACTGCCAACATCCAACAGGCGGATAGGTCCTTCGAAAGGCACAGATCTATGAAAGAGGAAAGATGAAGTGATGATTCAATGAAGTTAAATACACACATTGAGCTGTAGAGTGGAGCTGGGTATCGTTCATAGATCTTGCGGCGTCTGTCTTCGAGAGATGCCTCTGGAGATCCAAACATGAGATCCGGTTCAGATGACGACAATGTCGTTTGACTATATGATCCAGAGGAGTCACTCAGCTCAGCTGTAGGAGATGAAGCCGCAGCAGATGCAGCTGCCATTTCACTGAAATCAAGAGTCATATCTTTTGGTTCACTGTCCTCGGAGTTCTCCTCTTGTTGGTGTCGGAAGAGATTTCTGCGAGCGTCCTTTGCGAGGGCTTTCTGGAGGCCACCGCCGTGGAAGTACTCCACACAAGTGCTGCGGCACCAGTCAATGCGAGTCTCAGGCCGCTTCGACCAGAACTCAGTGGCGAGAGAGCGCATGGCATCCGCGTATTCGCCCAGCAACGCCTTGTCCTGACAGTGCGCCTGCCACACCGACTCATAATCTCCAGCCGCTGTGAAAAAATTGGTGAGAAAGGTCGTGTGAGCAATCAAGAGGTCAAAGCCAAAGAAATGGTTATTGTGCGGAAAATCCCCAAAATCAATTATAATTGATAAAATAAAAACCACTTTTTTTAATGTTCGATCATAATATGAATTAATAAATGAATTACCGCAGCCATCACTCTAACCTTCATTCATGCTGCTCCATAACATGTAATATCCACTGCGTATATAAATGAATTGAAGCAAAGAAGCGAGTTGACTACAATGAACATCAGCTGTTCATCTGCATATGCTGGTCAATTGAGCAGAATGATGCAGCGTTATGTTGAATGGGATCATTATCTGAGCAGAGACTGCGCGTTATAAATACATAGCATTAAAATGTTACAGTGGATGAATGGCTTTGTCAATTGAACAAGGTCATCACAGCAATTAGCAGATTATTCATTACAATATTTATAAACAGTCAATTCTTCAACAAGGCTTAGAAAAAGCTGACTTCACATAACACTCGAGTATCTAGGTGGAACTAGTACTTGAAACAACAATCATCGATTGATACAAAATCTGCGAAACCAGATAATTCAACACTTATTGCTTGCTTTATCACATCATTTAAAAAAAAGCTAAGACAATTGACTCAAGTTTTCAGCCAAGGCCAAAGTGCTTAAAGGTCAAGAAATTGGTTAACACTCAAAGGTGAATGGCTCACATTGTCTGAGGTTCTGCCTGAGTTTCGCGTGAACGCCTTTCACGACTCCAGAGAGTTTGAGATGGGCTTGCTTCCCCTCGTCCTCCATCGCATCTCGATCTGAAAAAGGAAAAAATGACAGAAAATTATAAATTCTACAAGAAGAACTCGTACATTGAACACAAAGCAGAATGATCAGTGCTCACTGCTCATGCACAGAAATAGTTTGAATGTTTATAATTTAATAATAATTAATAAATTAACCTTTAAGCATTATTCAGTGATCCCACCATTTTATATTATCATTCTCAGAATTTCTAAATTTCAATGAGTCACTGCACAATCTGGCTGTAGACCATGTTCGTCAGTAGGCTCTTTTATCAAAGCCTTTGAAGTGTAATGATCAACTTAACCTCATTCTTAATGGGTGGCTGGACAAGTTATTGACTGCTACTGGTTCAGCCGAGCCATAATTGCTGCAGTATACGGTAAATTGAAAAATTGCGCTCTTAATGTCGTGTGATTCTGACAACCGGATGAAATCTCCCTCATTTCATATTCCTAAACTTGGCAGGTCTGTTGCTTCTACTGGCTGGTTTGGAGATGGTATGATCAGTTACAGGAATAATAAGTGGTTTCTCCAGTTAAAAACCAATGTGTCGTACATGTATTATACTAAATACTATGGGAGAGACAATCCTGAAGAACTAGCAATATTCCTCCCTCTCTCCTTGCTGGCTGCAGCGCTCGTCATGAGAACAAATTCAACTTCAGTATTGATTTTCACATTACAGGAATATTTGTATAACAAGCCCCGGGATGTTGAATTGAATATGTATGAACTATGAAGGCTCATTCGCTGATTTCTGTCAGAACAAATGATTGACAAGAGGTGAATGTAAGTGCAGAGTTAGGACCTTATTGGCGGTAACGGTTAACTTAAGTTGGTTGATGCATGACGGAACATGCGCCGGCATGTGATACACAGATCAGCATAGCAACTGTTAACGATTATTAGTCGGCCTAGTAGAATCAACAAGTATTTAATAATATATTAGACTAATTGCTGCCAACATCCAGGCAGAGTCACCAGGGATTAAATTGCACTGCCCAAGTATTTCACTATTGACGATTATCACGAACAAAGCAAAATGCTCCAGCCCAAAATTTTCTACAGTTCGAGTACTTTGATGGTACCGAGTAGCCAGTGGGTTGAGTTGCAGTGTTGCAATAACCAAAAGGCCGCCAATCAGCCTCAGACAATTATCAATACGGAGTGTCAACATACGAGAGAGTGGTCGTCACTGACACCAGTCAACCACTCGGAGGACTCGGAGTTTGAGCTCACCTCAACAGGGAACCGGCAAACGTAGATGTTTCTACAGGTACTTATAGTTACACTGCTCAGCGAGCTCCGGAGTTAAGGGGTTTGTGTTTCAATTGGAGATTCAAACCCTATGAGTATGATGGATCAAATGATTTGCGACGTCTATACAAAGCTTTGTCGATTGTTTCTAATTGCTTAGCTATTAACTTGTCTAATTTGCAGTGAACACGTGGCATGTTAACATTGTTAAGGAAGTACGCATGTCTATACATGTATTGATCAAATGCATATGCTGCATTGACGGACGGCTAATTGGATAACAGAGTGCGTTATAGCAGAGCAAAGGGTGACGCCCAGCGTCACCCATTAAAAACAGACACTCAGAACAATAATCCCAAATTCATTCGGGAATTTCGAATCCTCAAGACTCTGCAATGTTTGGGCTGGGGTTCGGCCGCACTTGGAAAAAGGATCTGCAAGTAGCCTTTCGCTATGAACGGAGCCGCTCTGTACATAAACACTCTGTTAAACAGTGTTATCAACAGCCATGAATTGATGAATACTGGATAGGGTAACGGTTATGGACACTTACTACTTAGGAGTTAGGGCTAAAAAGTAAAATATGTAAAATCAGTACATGAATAAATAGCACAGATAATTCGGGAGAGGTCTGTACACCCATCATCCCATTGCGTCTCGCTGTAGTATCTAACTTTCTAAGTATCTATAATCTTACTCTTAGTAAGTAGTATCTAAGTATGTGACTATGTCAGCTGATGATGGCTGATGAGTGATGGTGATGCTAATCAATTGAATTGTAATTTGTTTAAAAATCAAGTTAATGAAGTTATAAAAATGTACTTCATTGGACCAGAAGTGTCAAAATCAACATAAATTGTGACATCATAATGGTTATGAACTCCGAAAAGAGCTAGTTGATGAGTAAAATGGAATTACATGAAAATCACAATTTCTCAGCTGACTTTAGCGAAAATTACACAAACCGGAAATGCGTATTCTTATTCTTCTTAAGTTTGTAAAAAGTGCGTTATGATCACGAAAATTATTTACTTGCGTTTTACACAGATTTGAGAACATATATAATCGTAAGTATTGTCATTAATTATGGCTATTAATGTTAAATTAAGGACTCATATAGTTCGTGTACATAATTCTGACTCGGATTATAGTTCAAAGAGCTTATAATATTATGAAGATGCAATTCTCGATTTGTGGGCGATAATATAGCTAGTTCCTATTCTCCTACCATGATGGATAGCCGTGCCACTCCTTTCGACTGACTCCTGCGTCGCTTCAGCTGAAAGGCTGAAGCGACGCAGGAGTCAGCCGAAAGGATTCGCACGGCTACATGGTGGAATACAAAGAATTTTCATGTATAATACATGCTCCAATCAATGCAAAATCAATACAACTTCCAGTGTCCCAAGTGGATATATACCCCTTCCAATCATATTCAACCAGTGTACAGCTTCCTAAAACTAAGTTTGTACATGTGTTTGGACATGTGTTTTCATGTAGAATACACGATTCAATCAATCCAAAATTAGCATCAATGCAATCTTTACAGTGTACATAATGGAACAGATAGAAGATAAAGTCCTTGATCAGTTTGCAGGTATGTCAAGTTCAAATTTTGTCTTCAGTTTAATATTTTGATTGCTTCACAGATATTGATAAAAAATGGAGGGACAGTTGTGTAGAGTTGGCATGGTTGGAGCAACTTGAGAGGAGTGGACAATTGCCAGAATGGAACTATAGTGAGTTTTTCTTTCCTGGATTTTCAAATATTGGCACACAAACTTGAGAAAATATTTCGTTAAGAAAGCTGACTATTTCTCTTTTACAATGACATTTCAATATTGTAAGTACTTTCTTTGAGAGATATCAACCATAATCAACTTGTTGTCATTAGTTTAACTAATTAAATTAACTTTTTGAGCTTTGTTCTCAAAAAGGTTTGTTTCATGTCAAAGGTGACATCACCAAAGTGCACGATACCCTGTAATCAGGGACATCACTGCCTCCTACTGCATGCTCTCTTACAGTTTAAAATCTTCATCTTTTCCCTGTGATAGCCTATAAATATTATGTATGGTATTATATTATAAATAGGTAGTTGCACTGAATTTTATTGGTGCATTATTGTTGCAGAGGCGGTTATTATTCACTGAGTTGCAGTCTTGTAGCTCAAATTGACATAATTAAGGTCAGAGTATTTTAACTAGTATTGGAAGTATATTTCATTCAGACCCTGTGTTTGTTATTTAAAATAATTCTGATTGTAGAATTACCAAGCATTATCTCAGAAGGAGTGGATGAGGGGCAGCTTGCTTCTAGTAAGAGAGGGCCTTGTCCTTTGTGCAGCCAGCAGTTCTTCTCTGTGCAATATTCATGCCAAGTGAAGTGGCATCTCAGAGGCTTTCACAAAAACCACAGCATCAGCCATGCTGGTAAGTCATATCATGTATGTGTGTGCTGTAAGTTGACTATCTTTCTTATAGGTTGGAAACACTTGATCTGCCGTCTGCCGTGCTCACCGCATTCTCACTACCACTGCAGCTGTGGCATCACAATTTCAAAAAAGCAAAGGGCAAAGTTCCATATAAAGTCTTGTAGTCACGTTCACAAGCTATCTGAAGTGATAAAAAATGAGGAACCGGAGGACGTTGGAGACAGTGAGGACATTGATGAACTATCTGAAGTGGTGAAAATGGAGGAGCCAGAGTATGTTGGAGGCAGTGAGGACATTGATGAACTATCTGAAGTGGTGAAAATGGAGGAGCCAGAGGATGTTGGAGGCAGTGAGGACATTGATGAACTATCTGAAGTGGTGAAAATGGAGGAGCCAGAGGATGTTGGAGGCAGTGAGGACATTGATGAACTATTTGAAGTGGTGAAAATGGAGGAGCCAGAGGATGTTGGAGGCAGTGAGGACATTGATGAACTATCTGAAGTGGTGAAAATGGAGGAGCCAGAAGATGTTGGAGGCAGTGAGGACATTAATGAACTATTTGAAGTGGTGAAAAGGGAGGAGCCAGAGGATGTTGGAGGCACTGAGGACATTGATGAACTATTTGAAGTGGTGAAAACGGAGGAGCCAGAAGATGTTGGAGGCAGTGAGGACATTGATGAACTATCTGAAGTGGTGAAAATGGAGGAGCCAGAGGATGTTGGAGGCAGTGAGGACATTGATGAACTATCTGAAGTGGTGAAAATGGAGGAGCCAGAGGATGTTGGAGGCAGTGAGGATGTCAACAGTGGAGAAATGTTGGGATGGGAAGAGCGCCCTCTCTTCTCAGAGGAAGAGAATGAGAGCGAGAGGGAAGGCGTGGAGAAAGAGGAGGAAAGTGAGCCTGCATGGGTTTCTCTCTTTGAAAAATGCACGAAAGACTTCTATGAAGGCTTTGTTTCACCTGAAAATTTTCACTTGTTCTTTCACCAATACATTGTTGCCACTGGCACTTCATTCACGAAGGTGAATGGCAGGAATTTGCTCTCTGTATATGGTTAGTTTTGGGTAATTTTTTAATGTTCCAATACATCTAATGATGTATATCTTGTTATATTGCAGATTACCACGGCCATGCAGTGAAATGGTGCTCTACCCCTGTGAAAGGGCCAAACATCCCATTCATTGGCCAACCATTCGTTGTACTCACTCGGGCAACATTTCAATGCCATCATGACCCGGTGCATTCAGTAACGCCCGAACAAGGCTCTGTGAGTGCAGCAAATTACACACAAAAACACATTATATTAAATCTTTTCCTCTGTAGGATCACTCGTATGCAGCGCAACCTCCCTGCCCTGCAAAGGTGTATGTGACAAAGATTGCCATCTTTGTCGATGATATCTTTCATGTAAGTGAAATTTGCTCTTAGCCATTCCTTGTGTGTGTGAACATGTGGTCTAAAATATATCAAGTTGAAAGGCATTTACAAATTTTCAACTGCACAACAAGGAACACTGAGCACTCTTCTTTCTATGGTAGCAAACAAAATGAATACCTGCTTGAGATTTATTAATAAGAGTATTGGGGAAAACCATGATCCTGGGTTTCTCATCCAGAGAAACTAATATTTCGAGCCCTGGTTGACTGTACCACATGTGATATGCATATCTTTAAGCCTTATCTCCTTGCCCCATATTGTCTTAGGTTGATGAATGGACTAAGAAAAAAATGAAAGTCAGCAAAAAAATACTGAAGAAAAAAATGAAAGCCAGCAAAAAAATACTGAAAGCCACAATGTCCTCAAAAGGACAGCTGCAAGTGAAACATCGGATATATGTGAAGCTCCCTAAGGAGGACGACCATCAAGGGCATTCATTTGATAAGGTAAATGTTCTAAATTAGAAAGTTTGTTGCTTCCTTTTAATTATATTCTCATATTTCCCCAGGTTGAGATGAGGACATATTCCACCCCGATCCTCTCCTTGCATAACAATTCGCACAGTATATATGTTTTGAGTTGATGAGTTACAAGGCCCCTCATTAGTCAAAGCGAATCCAGCCGCATTGAGTGCTTCACAATCTTTCAGCTTTTTTGTTCAATTTGTTTTTAATTGCAGCAAAACTTATTAAACTATTGTTATTATTCCTGCAACTGATCTCCTTTTTTCCCCCAGTGCCATCTGGATGATTTTGTTGGGGTCAGCAGCACCAGCATCCAAAGAATTACCTTAATTGATCTCATTACGATCTCTTTAACAATTACCGTAAATGTGTCAGAATTCTTATTATTGAATATCTAATCCAGGCACTGGAAGGATGGTTTGTTGCTTATGTCAAATTGATGAATGTAATAGATGCAAACTGGATGCTGGGAAACTGTATGCTAGTTGATACGATCGGGGTGTATATCTACTCAGGGTACTTGGAGGATTGTTCTGTATTGATTAAAATTAATCATGTTTTATACATGAAAACCAATGTCCATGACCGTAACATAGTAGATATTTTTTAAGGGTACAAACTGGATCCAGGAAACTTGTATACTGGTTGAAATATAATTGGAGGGGGTGTATATCTGCTCTGGACACTGGGAGGATTATGTTGATGATTATTTTGGATTGATTGAATCTTGTAATGTCGTGAATCCTATGACTGAATACGGACTGATATTGTTTATTTAACCGTAATGTTAATTTATAAGAGCGAAGCTCGCTGTATTTCTTTTTCTTTTTCTCACCGCCCTGGATTAAAAACACTGCCATTGAAACCGGGTTTTATTTCTTCGATAATCGACATGTAATATAGACGAAAATCCATGTCCTTCACTGCAACATGGTGGAGAATGAAGATACGTCATAACGCACTCTTTACAGACGTAAGAAGAATAGTGTTCCTCACCGGAAATGCGATAACGATCGAACGACAACGAGACAACAACGCGTCGGTTTTACAACAACCTTGTTCTTACTTGAGCCGAATCGACACGAGTTTCGCTCAATTCAAAAGTTTAGAACACGAACAAAGAATTTGGAGACCATTTCACTGGTTCCCTGGTCATATATATAATGACAAAGGCACACACCGATGACAGGTGCCAGGTGGTGTCTCATTGGCTGCCATTTATAGTAACATTTAGTCAACTGGTCGTATTCAGCAAATACTGTGAATTCATTTTCACTCGCCTCGCCTTGTGAGCCATCTTGGGAATTCCGAGTGACGTCATATGAAATCAAGGGAAATGGATGTACCAAATAGGGATGGGTTTTTCATCGGTGTGTGCCGGTGCTTCTTTTCAGTAGCGCCGGAGACCAGTGAAGAACCGAGTTGTACGCAGACCTCGCCCGATTTATCTGTGCTAGGTCAGATGAATTCTGGATATTCTTCTATTCAGTAGCGCCGGGGACCTGTGAAATCTTCGCTATGCATCATTGTTCACTTTTTTTCATAACGCACTTACGTTCCCCCGATTTCACTATATCATAACGCACTTACTGTATGCATCTAATAAGCAGAGAACACGGATTCTTTGATGCACATACATTGTATAACTTGATTGGTTGGCGAGGTCCCTAAACAGTCAAACACAGAGTCGCCAGCGATGTACTTCAAGTTTCAAGTTTTATGAAACAAAGATAATACGTGTAATGGGCAAATGGCGACACACCAATGATGTCGCGAGGACTTTCCACAATCCACACAGCGCATTGCATCAAGTTTATAAAACTGACGGCAATCAAAGCGTAATGGGAAATTATTAAATAGATGGATATTAAATCAACAATTTAAACCTTCTTTCAATCATCCACTCCACGTTCAGTTAGGGCTTGGAAGTGATCAAGAATCTATGAAGTAAAGTGTAATAATTTAATAATTTACGTGATGCCTTATCATTTTGCATGACAATGACCTGAATTTTCTATCCAGTTGAACTATAATATCACTGCAGCGGTTTTGTTTGTTTGTTTGTTTTTTTTTTTTTTTTTTGGTGTGTGTGTGTAAGGCCATTGCATGAGATGGCACTTTATTCACGCCAGGGGGATGGAGGGGGGGGGGGGTGGAGGAGGTTTGACTATATGGCAATTAAATTCATGTTAGTTCGTGTAATACGATGTAAGCCAATTTTTTCTTTTTGGTTCTTTTCCTTTTCCTTCTTCGACGCGGATGGTGCATTGATGTCTGAATCAACTTAAAACCCTTTAGGAATCAAAGGCGTAGGAACGTCTCCACATTGTGTTCCTGAACTATCGACACACAATTCGCCACCTTCATAATAATATTTGAAATGCCATGCCTCAACATTCAATATCATGCAAAGAGGACGTGCACTTGGCATGATGGACGTTGGAATTGGCACAGCACGCATAGCTCGCTGGGGTGGGGAAAAAAGAGAAGACAATACGACGATTAAGGCAACGTGATGCCGAAATTGATCAATTGGAGGACCAACATCGATCTGGACGGCCCTCTGTGACATCCGGAAGGCAGGATCGATGCATGATCCTCTCACATCCCCGGAACCGCTTCCACCCTGAATCCCTTACCGCTGCAGTTACAATCGGTCTCCATGGACGTCCAATCAGTCCATAAACAGTTCACTGTCGACTTAGAAAATCCGGCTTATTCTGCAGGCGTCCATTCAAAGGCCCAATTCTGACCGTCCAAAATCGGCAACAGAGGCTGGCATGGACCCTGCAACACCAGAGATGGACTTTGTAACGATGGGGCAGGGTCTGTTGTACGGACGAAATATGGTTCAAGCTGTTTAGAGCAGAGAGAAGAGTATGAGTGTGGAGGAGAAAGGAGAAAGTCAGGCATCAAACTGCATGCAAGAGTTTGATCAATGGGGTGGAGCAAATTTGTTGGTGTGGGCAGGGATATCCCGTTGGACCAAGTCTCCACTCATCCTCACCAATGGGAATCTTACTGCCCAACGGTTTGTCGATCATGTGTAGAGGCCAGGGGTGGTCATATCCCGTATTGATTATTGTTTTGAATAAAGATGTGCCCATAATAATGTTACTTTTGATTTTTGACCCCTTCTCCACAAATTGAAATCCAGAAGGATCCACGCTCTACGAAATTCTTAATGGCTTTATTGACAAGTATAAAAATGGTTGTTCTATGTCCATACCAATTATGAGAGACATTGAAGCAGTACAAGTATATATTTTATGTATATTTCAAAGGGGGGAGGTACTTTCTTTTGGCTTTCAGTTTATATAATTAAGAAGTTTCAGCTAATGGTGTGAGGAAATGATATCCGATAGTGAATACATGTAAACATAACATGCTGTTGAATGATTGTTAGTACTGGCATGTAATAGCTAGAAGTCCTGGCTTCTTTATTGCATATATTTACATAATCTTGGTTATATGCAGCTAGTTGTATGCATTCCTCAAATACATGTAACCACAT
This sequence comes from Capitella teleta, assembly GCA_000328365.1. Classification (NCBI taxonomy): domain Eukaryota; kingdom Metazoa; phylum Annelida; class Polychaeta; family Capitellidae; genus Capitella; species Capitella teleta. Next base: position 268,728 of record KB311324.1, read on the forward strand.
TCATCCTATATCTAAGCGATTTATGTCGTTTTTGTCTCTACAACCTGGATATCTCATTTTGACTGCCTGCGCCCAGGAATTATAATTTCTGTGAAAGCATTTTACACCAGCAAAAATACAGCCCCATCATAAAAACTAAGTGGTTTCCTGAGAAGACTCACAAATTATAAAAAAAAAAAAAACAAAAAAAAAAACCATCAAGAGAAACAGAGAACAGACAAGTTTTGTTAATAATTTGTGATGAAGATTGTTTATTTAATGAATTATTGAATAATTTTTATTGTGAGAACAATGCCAGTTGAATGAGGGGAATGACTTTCAGTGTTGTGATATCCGCTAAGACCGCCTGCAAAAATAAATGGAAATGAAATTATTATGCATTACATATTGTGTGATTGTTTCATTTACCTCAGAAGCGCTGAATGTCTGCACTTGAAGCAGATTAGTTTTTCGAAAAGTAAATATTGCAACAGCCAAAACTGTACAAGGAATGAAATATAATGAAATATAATTATTAATTAATATCTAACCAGGAAGAATTTCTAGCGAATCAAAAGCCAGTATACGATCCCACAGAAGCAGTACTTGTTCACTGGATAAGTATCCAGAGAACGCTCGAATGAGCCACTTGAAAGCTAAACGGAGACTGAAAGAGATGATAATTAGGATTAGATAAGATGATAGTTTTGAGATTTTACGGTTGAACTCCGATGGATTTGAGGTGAAAGAAAAGTATCGCTTCATGCGTTTGAAGGAGACGTTCGAACTGCAGACACAGCGACACAATACCCTGAAAGGAAAGAAAATAATATGCAAATTACAAGAGTTAATATTCATGAATAATGTTTAAGTTGTCTCATCTCTATCAAGAAGTATCACTGAGGATATATATACAAGCAAATGTTTCTAGAGGTACCATGATACTGTTTATAGAGGCACTAACCTGAGGATGTGAAGATAGCGTGTGTAAACGGAAAAAGTACCGATTGTACATTTCCCGAAAGACAAAGTACAAATGGATGATATCATTGTAAATATAACACAGGGGGCAAACTGTTGGAAAATATTAAATTATCAAACATGGCTGAAGTTTCAATTATGATAAAACATACCGTACATGGAGAACCCATGGAATGGTATAACGCCATTCGGAGGGTAATTCACGGCAAATTCGTCCACGCCTAATTTGCCTCGAATGTATGATTTGGCGGGAGAAGCACTACTGTAGTTGAAGTGCTGTAAAATGGTGGTGTCCCTCGAGAAAGGAAGGAGTACTTGGTACAAGTAGTCTTCGAACACAAAGTATTGGTCATCGTTTGTTGCTGTGAGTTTTACGTCCTGAAAAAAATGGATTTGTGTTCTTCTTAGTTTGAATAATCATACTAACTTTGTAAATTAGACTGTCAACTAAAAGATCGTGTTGCAGGACTCCCGTTTTAAGCTGCTCATAGTAGAGAATGTCCTGGAATGCAAATCAAAGAAATATTTAACATGTAAGTAATGATTCAGAGTTTGTAAATGAAGAAGTTACTGTCCATAATCACAATCAAACATAACAATATTATGAACACCTTCCAGCAAATCGAAACATCCACTTCCCATCATGCATCGCTGTGTCTCTGTGACAGGTGGTCTATACAGAGTGGTTGAATGGGCCAAAAAAGTATATCCACTCCATGTTAAAAATCTCAATGCTTTCCAATGGTGCTACGGATTTCTGAGAAAGTGTTACAAAACAGATTGCAGTGTAAAAAGCACACAAAGATAACAGAAATAAATACTTGGTATGCTTAGTCTAACATGTCAGGCTGCTGTTCCTATCATTTCTATTCCAAGTTCATCAACATTTATGGCGATTTATCTCAATTAATAGAGTGCACTCCTCATTCCGCGATATTTCCACTTTTGGCGGCAAACAGGGCCCTGGACCATGGATAAGCTTCATTGAACGCATAATTTAGGCAACGCTCTCGTACTATTGTTTTGTTTGAGAGTGCTATTCTTGTGACAGTAGCACTAATGTTTATCTCCTAAAATAAAAACAAAGCAGAGAGTTTGTATTGAAGCACAATACAAGAGGTGACATTCCTTAATGCTCGTTCAGGGGCTCATCTGATTTTGCTCTCTTCGCGATCACTCACCACTCGCATATAAATGTTCCTCCCTCATTCAAAATTTACTTCTTACTTGATTTCTTTGCATAAATGGGCGCAGACTACCATATATAGTCAATCCATATCAGGTAGTTATTTTTTTTGAATAATTGAATAAAATTGATACATCTTAGAGCAAATGTTAGAGTTTTGCTTTTAACATGGAGTAGATATACTACTTTTGACCCACTCTGTATATTAACAGCTAGTCTGGTATGAAAATGTTTCGAGAGAGAGATGGCTCATAAATAGAATGACAGCCACACATCGATCGCCATGAATACTTGAATAGCCAACGAAGACATTTTTCACGCGAAAACTGCATCTCCGAATGCAAATAAGCCAAAATGTCATCGTAGTATTTTTGGCGGGAATGCATGCGGCATACGTACGAGGTCATAGTTCACCCAGAAGGATTGTGATAATCCCCGCAATGATCGGCGCTGATATCCTGAGGTGGATCTACAGGCGACGCCGACACATAAGTCTATGTTTATAAGGTCGAAACACGGAAAGGCCCCGCAATAAACCGGTCGCAGAACGCCAGCCAAAGTCCGTTGTCGCAAAGCCGGTTTCCATGGCAACAGCAAATTTGAATGAATTATGATTCTAGCTTGATAAGCAGAATGATAGATGGTCACATGTAAATGATTGCACTTATTCTCTCCGTGTATGCCACCAGAAGGGGATATATACTGCATGGCCGATATACACACTGTAACGAAGATGTTACTTTTATGTAATTTTACTTGGGATTTAAAGATTGAGAGGTTAAAAACACAAGAAACTCTCAAATGAGCTAAATTCGAGATAAAATCGTGATTCTCACTAAGACTTTGTCGCTGGTCTAGAAACATCAGATACAATATGACGAGAATAGAATCGTCTGACGTCAACATCCTCA
>KB311324.1:279784-312979 GCA_000328365.1 Capitella teleta
GGGGCTTGCTGCTGCTTGTAAGTCGCAGTTTGCCAATTCAAATTGGCGCTGACGCTCAACTTCCTCTTCTTCTCTCTCTTGCTCCTTCCTCCGTTCTTCCCTCTCTTGCTCCTTCCTCCGTTCTTCCCTCTCTTGCTCCTTCCTCCGTTCTTCCCTCTCTTGCTCCTCCCTGTACATTTGTCTCTTCTCTCCCATGTCGGCTTCGGCGAAAAATGGCAGACGCATCAACTTCTCCCACAGAGGATCCATTTGTCGCGTTTCCGTGAGTGTTTCTTGCGCAACGTCTGACATGCTTTGGGCTTCGTCTGGTGTTTTGGAAGTCGAATTCTGCGACATGCTTCTGGTAATTGGCATTGGGTTCCCACTTATCTGATGAATGGTGTAGTAGATATCCTCAAACACGAAATATCCGAATTGAATGATCCCGGATGAAGAGCCCCCATGTAACGAAGATGTTACTTTTATGTAATTTTACTTGGGATTTAGAGATTGAGAGGTTAAAACGCAAGAGATGTTTTCGCTGTGGCTACTTCCAGATCTGCCGCGATGCACGGGAGGAGGCTTGGTTTCATACCGAAAATTCAAATTGAGGCGATTAATCGCCGCGGCGCTAATGGCTGATCGTCCATTAGCCCTTGACAGCTGACGCCGGACACGATACAGGCGACCAGCCACTGACAACACGTACATATAGATCGACATGAATCTATAGCAAAAAAACTCCCGCCAAAAACATAAGAAACTCTCAAATGAGCTAAATTCGAGATAAAATCGTGATTTTCACTAAGACTTTGTCGCTGGTCTAGAACATCAAGACACAATATGACGAGAATAGAATCGTCTGACGTCAACATCCTCATAAAAACGATCTCGATGATTTATCAACAACTCCATAAAAAGTGATATCGACGGATTGTTGGCAAGAAGAAGCAGTAAGCGAATGAGGTCCACCCAGACCACCCGTGGCACCCGAAATCAGCGAAAACCTGTAATATCTCGGGACAGAACTAAGCTCGTCAAGTCACGCCCGAAATGCCATCAGCATGGCCAGCGCCCCTGTTGAAGGATTCCGGCCCAAAATAACTGAGTGCGAATTTCTTTTCGACGCCGCAGATTGCTGCTTCTTCGCATTGGCACATAATGAGGGCACTCACACGAGACTGCCTCCCGACCCGTAAAACAAGATGACTTGTCAATTAGAAGAACAGGAACGAGCGACAATTCGCCAGACATTCACCAGACATGCTGACAAGGTCAAGCTGAGTGAAAACTACTACGCTGGGTAAGGTCAAGGGTCAAAACCAGTGATGGGCACTTGTAGTCAAGTCCTCTTTAGGCCAACATAACGTTTATTACCATGGTAACCAAAACCTTTGTTTTCACTGAGGTTTGAGGGAAGGAGGGTTTTTGTTTTAAAAATGAGATCACTAAACAGAAAGCAGACTAATACAATTGTATAAATGTTGCCATCTAAAACATGCATGTTTGAAAAAGTGCCTTATATGGATAAAATAATTTGGTAATAAATTTTATAAAATGGAACCTGATCATGCTTTTGCTCACCAAGCCACCTATATCATAGATTGATACAACCGTACATGTATGTGTTTCCCTGACCAAACCCCGTATTTGAAGTGGTCAAAACTCAGTGTCCTTGGATATCTGAGCCGTTAATGAAAGTTTGAATTTGTTTTTCTTTCTTGATGATAAGGGCCTTCAAATGTTTTGTCTTTCATGCAATTTCTATTAGTTTGTCATTGGGTCCTTCTCATCTTAGTGTCATATCCTGAATCACACTGTACAATATTTACATGGACAAGTGGTTCACTGATCTAGTCACCACCTTAATCAAATTAAACCATTGAAATTAATTTTCTAGCTGGTCACCCAGATCGATGAATAAGGGATGTTGTACGTTAAGAAAGGCAGTTCCGGGAAACCACAGCTTTGCATTATGGAATAAGGCTGAAAAATCCTTTCAGGATCTCATTAATATTCAGTGAAACAGGGCATGGACTTTAAATTCAAAGGGCGAGGCAATGAGGGCTGCATCCCTTGGGTGGCTACTCGCCCAGGTGCATAATATATTAATTCTTCATTAGGTCAGAACTGCAAAACTTTCCAAAGTAATAGATGATGAAATATAATGATCAGTGCATGTAGAATGTACAGGGTCTTTAGTGGTCTGCGTTATGCAGATCTTATAATCACTACAGAAGAACCTCGATAACTCAACCTCTTATTCCACAAAGACCTCTTGAACATTCTCTGGTTCAACATTACCTCCTCAACTAAAAAGCAGTGTCCATCAAACTTGGTTTAACCTCGTCTTCCTATAGGGTTTTACAGAAGCCTTATTAACAGATCCGTTTAATTTAAATTAGTGATGGGCGAATATTGAATTTGTCTGAATATTCGAGGCCAAAGCTTCAAGCAGTCTGTTTGTTGAAGCCGAATCTATATCCACTCCATTGCAGCAATACTAATACCTTTTATATATAGGCTGGTGAGCTCAACCAACTAAATGCCCCTTCAAGCAGCTGACCAATCCAGAACAGCTCGCCACGTGAGGTCAAGTTCAGTCAAATGCATCAATGCCTTGCTTTCATTTAAGCCAATAAGTTCAATGAAATTTACAATAGGCAATGATACTCCCATTATAAATCTCTAAGTCCCAAAGCAAACAACGAAAAATGAAATTGAGCTCAATTGGACCAATCAGAAGTGAGCTCAATTAGACCAATGATATTTGCATTATAATCACTTTTAATTCTATCAAAGATATCACTTCCAATGATTGTAAAAGTGTTTATATTTACTCTTATTTTACACCTTCAATCGAAGGTTTGATCTTCTCCAGTAATCTCTCGCAAGTAATGAGGGCGACTGCAAGCAGGCATGTACACAGAGTGACCTAGAAAGTCTACTAGTAGTCCAAAGCTCCACCCATCACTAATCTTAATTCCGTGAGGTTGCTGTTACACCTTCTTCAGGACGGGCGTTCCAAGCAGTAATTACTTTATGGGGAGACCTGGACATCTTTCGCTAGCCAAAGTGTATGACCTCACATACCGTATTACCGGCAGTATTTATTCTGTGGGAATTTTCCAGAATTTAATCATGTGTCCATGTGTAGTCTATATCCATGGAGGGCACAGATCATTGAATAAAATTCCCAATAGTTTAGTGAAAGAATTTCTTGCGGAAAATCAAAATGATAAGAGCTACATTTCCCACGTTTGAAAATTAGGAAATTAAGAATACAATGTTTTTAAGATGGTTGAATAATTTCTCACCACATCATCCACTTCCACATTTAATATCTGACTCCACATTTGCGCTCGGTGGCTGAGGGGAATTCCTTTTTTCGCAAACTCCTGCGTCGCTGGAGCCAACTTAGCGGCCAAAACTGAAAAGAATTCAAGAGTTGATTCCTCGGTCAGACAGGGGTCAATGAGGACACCTTTCCTCGCAAGCTTTGCACGGTCAGCTTCAAAGACTTCAGAGGGCAACTCAGGGCCATCGTCAATTCCGCTCTGGCATTGGTTGATGGCCATTTCACTATATTGCAGGCGCTAGAAAAAGTCGTACAAAGATATTATTAGCATCATGAAAGAAGATATTGTGCATTTTTCATGAAAGATTAAGGGTTGTCACAACAAATGAACAATTTCAGACCAAAAAAAAGAAAGAAGAGAAATTGGGTTTATTTTCAATTAAAAAACACTTTGCTGGAAAATTTCTAGCTTCATTTGTCAATTTGATATGAAAAATTATATGAAAAAAAAGAACTTGTTTAATAGAAATCGCTTCGATATTAATTGAAATAGGAAATATTTGACTGAGACATTTTGAGGTTCATGTAATGAGCCTCTCAACTGATCCCGCTATTCTGAATACTTTTCCGTTGTTAATTGTTCGCTTCATATTGTTTCTCAAATTCCTTTTATGTTATCATGCCTTATGTTTCCCACCATACCTTGATACCAATTTTGTTCTTGTTTGGAAATCATATATTATTTATTCACAGCAATGATTCTACGCTTGATCAACCATTCTAAATACAGCAGAATATTCACTATTTTATTCGTGGCAGCCACCTCCAGAGGACACAGAGGCAACAAAGTGAATTTCCGTTCAATTGACTTTAGCGTCAAAAGAGGAAATGAATAAGAGTGGAAAGGGTCAGCAGACTAAATATAGAACAGCAGCTGATTTTTCAAGGAAGGAATCAGCAAATCTGCTGCAGCAATTTCTATGACTGACAACGAGGTAATCTAAGAATCCTTACTAATTGGTGAAGGTCCTTGACGTACACCGGAGCCTGGATGATTCCCCACGCACAGGAAGATCTGCAAAGGAATTCACTATGTAATTGTGCTGTAAGGTAAGTCAGCAGGGTGAAGCATTGGATCTGCAGGCCTGATAACCCAGCCATAGGCTGTGATGAGCATACAGAGGAAGTGGCTATCACAGCTGCACTTGATTGAGTGCATCAGGCAAGTTGAATGCTATTGACCTGAAGGTCATTGACCTTGAAGGCATTGTTGATTGGGTGTGGATGAAATTGACACAGGGAGGGAAATGAGATGGACAGAAGGGATGGACATCATTGTAGGGAGAGAGGAAAATGATGAGGCCACTTAGGGTCTTTTGCTCAATCTTCACTTGGGTGAAACCCAGGACCAGGGTTTTGCCCCACTTTTATCAAATATTTCTGAGGAGTTGCTAACTTGTTCACTACAGGAGGGAGAAGCACATAATGCTTTCTTTACTGAAATCGATATTAACAAAAAGGCCATGCACACTAAATCCATGTTATACAAGTACTTACACAGTGTTATCTCCGCAGTCAACGACATTAGGATTTTTCAGACTAGCAATCACTTCCAAGAAATCCTTTGGTGCGTACACAGGGCGGAACTGACTGAGATCTGAAAAATTAGCTCAAGTTATAAAAAAAAAGAAGTGAAGTATCCACAATGAAATAAGTTAAGCTTAGTGCATGTGATAGATCTTAGTTGCAAAAATTTCAACTTGTTTCTAAAAATTGTACATAAACAAATGAGTTTGCTTTTGGGGACATCAGAAATTCAGAATTGCCTTTGATTTCTTAATTGATTAATAAATAAACAAGAAATGAAACCAAATAGTTATTGTAATTAATAATTTAGTAATTGACTCAGTTGTGAAAGAGATTAAATGACAACATTGAGTGTATTTCAAATAAAACATAAACAATAAATATTAGCTAACTTTAACTTTAATAAATAACTTTGAACTCGCTCGATGCTTGAGGTCAAAGGCGATAGAGGGGTCAATCAAACTGCAGAATCAAGATGCATGACGGGAAATACTGTGAAACCCTGATAACTCGAAAACAGATTTCTCAAACATCCCTCATTATCAACATATTTTTAAAGTACCAACAACTGCCCTATTCTAAAGCATAACAGATTGCTTGGATTCCTCAAACACCACTTCTTTCGGGAAATCCAAACAGAGACCAACAAGAGCGGCCGTCTCTGTTCAAAGCTCCCATTGGCGGCAAGCGTTCTTTAGTTCACAACGCTAATTGGCTGACAAAAGAATAAAAGTGAGCATGGGATTTTCGATCCATCAAACTCTTGCTATACATGTAATAGTTAAGTTAACAGAGTCAAGTTTGATGGTAAAACACATGAAGTCAATTACACAAAGTATTGGCCTAAGAAAGTCTCAGATGTTGAATAGGCGGGAAACATGAAAAACCAACAAGCACTGTCCATCAAACCTGATCAAGAGTCAGAGATAATTAATCAGCCTGTCGACAATCTCTCCAGTTCATTATCAAAAGCCTTGGAATTCGAAAAACCCTTATTTGTTGAAAACCCTATTCATCAAAGTATTTTTGCTGGTCAAGTTCAAGTTATTGAGGTTTCACTGTATTTGGTTCTAAGAAGAGCATTGCAGCCATAATCCACTTTCACTGTACTGAAAATCAGAGTACGAAAAGATGTCAATATTGCTTATTTCAGAGGTTACTAAAATTAAATTAAAATATAAAAATTAAATTAAAATCAGATTCAGCTTACATGATGAATGTGGTGCATGGCATTCAGTTTTGATTGAAGTGATAGCATGCATCCACTGAAGCACTGGGTAAGTAGAGTGCAAGACTACTTTTGAAAGCAACTGATTGGTTTGTTGGATAAATAAGGAGATATAAAAAGAGAAGGCAACAAACAATTGCTTTTTGACTATTTGGTATTTTGATAAAAATAAAAACAACATTTTCTGAGAAATAATAAAATGTTACGAAAATCATTAAACACACATTTTAAAATAAATATTTTGGTTACACACAATCAATCAAAGTGTTTAAATTTATATATTTTCTTTTTCTCAGAAAAAAAAAAGGTGCTTTAAAAAGACAAAAGAAAAACGAAATGGAATCAACTAGGCTTAAATAAAAACTGAACCATAACTAATGACGTAACACATTCAAAGAATAAGAAGCAAAAGCAGAAATAATAGAAAACAAGAAAGAATAGCAAAAATACCAAATTCTAGAGCTGAAAACGAAGGTCCACTCTTGGCTGCAAAAATAATTCGCCAAAGAAATCACAACATTCATAATAAAGAGTGCTGAATACAAAGCAATTATTCATTCACCACAGCCACAACATGGTACTCACTTATGTAACACTGGTTGACTAAAATGATTTCAATACCAAAACAAAAAAAAGTGATACAAAATCGTGAATTTGTGATAAATTCTTCTCACAGATTGCCCATGCACTTCTCAGGGATATTTTTCACCAGATTCCTAACTTTGTGTAACACTTCATAATCGAGGACTAAAGTTTTCCCCATAATCCTAATACAAATGGATTCAATAGAAGACTTACTATTCAATAGACATAGTATCACATATCATATATAAGTTTATACTATTAGTCTATAACTACCCAATTTTGCATCAAATAAAGTGAGTGATCAGGAGACATTCCCATCAAAAATTTTGAAACCACGAAATGGTGAAGAATCGGGAAACGTACACGAAAAATGTTCACTCTTCCAAAGTCAAGAACTCATTGAAACTCACAGACAGAATTCGCTGGTGGTTAGAAAATTGAAGAATGAAGTTTTAAGTAGAGTGGAAAGAAATTAAGAATACTAAATTTGCAACTGACAAGGAACCAAGAGTGTCATTGCCATGCTTGAATTATGTAAATTGCATGCAAATCATGCATATTCATAACATGCAAATGAGGTACTGACCTGGTTCATCTGTTCCAAGCTCAGCCCACCTTCCCAACATGTCCTTCTGTTCTTTCTCAGGTCTCTGAAACATGAGGCAAGCATTGAAATTAAATACAAAATAATTGAATTCATGTATGGGGCAAGAAAATTCACAGGTAATTGTCGATAAGTTGAGTAAGACCAGAGTAGAAGACTATTTCTCCATCGACAGGGTCCAAAAGATGTTAAACATAATTATCCTGTATTATATCCATAGCCTGGGAATTTCTGGTTATTTCTCAGTCCATACTAGCTGAGTGCTCTGAGCAGAGCCCTCAGAATATTCCACATAATTGTTGCTAACACATATTTAACTTTCACGAGTTGAGTACGACATGCGTATCAGCTGACCTTTCTGGCGAGAGGCACGCTCAATTCGGTACACATGCTGTTGAGACTTTTCAGAATCCTTTTCTCCCAGTTCGCCTGCAAAAACCCCAAAACAATGTCCTCTTGTTCACCAATGATCTGAAAGCACTACCTGAGCACGACGAATGTACGAATTAGGTTCTTTGATGTGCTCCTGACTGGCAGCGTAATGAGGGGGCGGGTGGTATGACATCATCTTACAGAAGATAGAATTGCGCAGTTTGCGTTCCCAGCCAGTCTTCACTAGCGTCTGGACGACGTCCTTTTTAACCTGACCAGATGATATGCCACCACGACTGACTTCAGCCTGAGATGAAATCAAGAGAGTTGATCAAAGTTGTGAAGATAGTTTTTATACCTGCGCTGCCTTCTGGAGATGGATGTTGAGCATGGAATCCTGCAGGTCACTGAGGATGCTGGCTGCTACCATGGCAACCGCATCATCAGCTGACTTCATCATTCTTGTACTTAATCAGTAACTGGCCTGGTCTGCCTGCAGTGACTGAAGTGAAAATGTGATTTAATTAATTACAATCTCACTATGTCAAAGCAACATTACAAGTCGAATCGCTCCCTATTATGAGGCAATTTCGAATCCCTGAGTCCGTTCTTTGCCCTTACATTGAATTTTACAACAATTTGTCAAACTTCTATATAAATCGAAAAGTTCTATATCTTGAGGTCATTTTCTGTTCCCGTGGGTGACTTTTGCTAATGTTGTGTCAAAGTTTGCCCAATTATGCATGCATCTCCCCCGTAGCTGAAACATTAGAGAAAGTTTGCTTGTGATTGGGTTCCATTCCAGTGATTGCTCAAATCGAAGCAAAAGCTCAAAGCATCCGTATGATCCGTTCAAGTGAATCATCAATTATGAGCATTGATCAAGGTGTGATATGGCTGCAAACATTGAGATAAATCTCCCATGACGCAAACTCCTGGACACTGACTGACTGACATTGCTGAGGCAAATTTTCTTCCTCCTCAAGCTGAATTTGGCTTTAGGAATAAGCTTTTCCCCTTTACATATAAGGCTAATAAATTTTAAGCATAGTAAAGTAACTCGGTCCTGTTGAAATTTTATTAAATAATTACTTAGGGTGACTTCGGCTATAATTATAGGCTTTTCTCGCAGAACCCTGTCTTTGAGACAATCAAAACAAGCAACGGTTTTTCACGCAATCAATTTTCTCACTTGAGAAGAGTAATTAGTTGTACAGCTTCAATTCATGCCGTTTATAGCTGCATGTATCTATTTTCATAGTAGAAAGTTGTTCATACAATAAGTCAACAATGACTTCAAACTGTTGCCAGTTCTAGGGAACTCTTCAGGCAATGGGCCTGTGCATGCTTTAAAAGCTACCCGATGCCGTCTTTCTTCATGCTCAGGATCTGTCAACACTTAGGCCTCACAGACTGGCGACCGGTGCAATGGGATAAAATTTAACGCTTCAAATTATGTTGCTATTGGGTGTTGTGAATTTTCAGCCCAGAGGGAGGTTTTCTCACATGCTTAACACCCAGCAATAGATTTTAGTAGTAGTATAATTTTGTTTTCTATATGTCATATTGCATGTATATGTGAAATAAATATTATATAAAGCAATGAGACTTCTAAGTTCTAAAGCTTTAGTGTAGGGCTGGGCAAATATCCGTATCTGTTATCCGTGATCGGTCGGATATTGGGTGTGTTCAGTACTCTCCGTTATCCGTGTGTCAGCATGGATAGTTAAAACACCGATAGTGTAAAATTTAAATGTTCGTTTTGAGCGCACAGTGAGCTAGAACTCAGCCATTCCGCACACAAATGCTGCTCACTGAAGCTGAGCGATGTCAATTACAATGATAACTAAATAACACCCCCACAATGTCAACAATGGGCCAATTCTGATTTGTTTTAAATAAATAAAATTCTATGCCCTCGAATCTCTATAGTTATCATGCAAAACTTTCTATACAACAATTGCCATGAACTGGCTTGCGCTTCATGAAGTTACATAAAGTTTTTACATTTCCAAATCATGTTTGTAGAAAGTGTACAATGTAGCACAAAGTGCACATTACCATCAGTGCATCTTAGGTTTATAATCTGGGACTTGTGCAGTTGGGAAAAAAAATAGCCTACGGTGATAAGGAATTCACTTCAGCAAGCAAGCTGTCTGCATGGGGGATGCCTCTTGATACTTATTCTGAATGTTTCCTTAAAAGAAATGTACAAGAAGCAAGAAGGGTGACAGCAGTAGGTCAAGGTCACTTGTCTTTAACTGCTGCAGGCAGAGCATGGCTTTTGCGCTCACAGCGTGTGCCAGGCGCTGGGGGCATTACGCTGCAGGTGCATGCTCCCGTGTTTGGGGCTTTGGGCCTAACTATCCATGTCCATATTCGTGTCCAGATTAGAGCTGGGTGAATAGTGCTTTAACACGGATAACGGATATCCATGTTACTAATATCCCACGGATACGGACACGAATATTCTGGAGCCATAATCATAATGATTATGGCTACTGAATGCAGCTACAGCAAGTGCACAGGTGCCAATTCAGTTACTGGTTTGATAGAAGTAACCTGCCACTGTGTCATATAGGTAATTGAACGATAAACCAGTTAGCAACACGAAGATCAGCAGGTGAATTTAACTGCAAGTTCAAATGCCATTGAAGTTGGTATATATATCACTCAAATTCCTATATTATCACTCACGAAGAAATGCAACGTTAGCTAGAAGTGCTCAGGGCGAGTTTAGCACTCAACCAACAAAGAAATAGATTGAATATTCAAAGATGCAATCAATTATCCAGAGGATTAAGGATAAAAAAATCACAAGAAGGCTAAAAATCCACCTGAATTCGGTTGCGAATGTCAACAACACTATCGACCGCGAAGTGCCATTATGGTATGCCGCAACTGATGTTTGCAACAAATTTTCAGACGTCCGCAGAACCGCCGAACGATGTTTACTTAGGCGCAAAAGAAACGCAACGATCTATAATTGGCTTAATAATTGGTTACTTCATGTTTGGGTCTACAAGTATATCTACACAGTGTGCAAGTCTACTCTTTCCATTTTTAAACAGTTAACGAATCAAAATTGATCTCATTGCGCAGCCAATCCATGAATCATTGTATCAACCATGCTAAAATGCGTAATCGAACAGAAGAAACAAGCTAAAATGCGTAATCGAACAGAAGAAACAAGGTATGCCATGGATTGACCCCGTTCTGTATGCCTAAAAGCGACAGCAAACCGACACGACTGACAAATCCGGCGAGCTCAGGGTTAGGACTGGTTCAAGACGGTCATATTTACTGAATGTGCGACAGGGAAAGAATGCGACCGACCAATATCTGCAGGGAAACTTTTATATCGGCTCAGGTAGGGGAGATAGGGGCTCAGATCTCAATAAAAGACCCCAAATCCGGGATACGAATATCCGGAGATCCGAAATTTTTAACAAAGTAATGCTCACCATACCTTGTTTTTGTAATCACAGACTTCACGAAGAAGGAAAATGAACTCGAGACATTGTCATGGTTGACACACCCCTAAATTTCGCCAAGTGAACATTTATGGGATAAACAGAAGTCAGTAATTCCTCACCGCCTCCCGTATCTCTACAAGAGCAGAGAGCTAGCTGATTCAGGGCTGTACCAAAATTGTACAGGGCAGGGTTTAGAGTCTCATGGATAAATTTGGGCAAAATAATCCTCTCATGCGTTATCGGCGTGTGAGTCAGAGGACTGGGAGTATCTGACCATGAAAATCGAACATTTTTTTTGACCCCTTTTCGATTGTTCCTCCAATCAAGCCAGGTTAAAAAGGATCTCTGGTTGTTTTGAACTAGTAACGGATGGTAGAGGATGCATCCCAAAAGACCAATTGCCTTTTAACTGACACATTTCAGACAATACGCTTGCTGTGGGCTAATTCCTAGAGACATCGAATTTGAGAGGTTTAAAATCTCGCTTCTTCTCACGTTCGATTTCATACCGTCATGATGTCATAAAAGTAACTCTCCTATTGTTAACAATGGGAGCCGTCGAGTGAGCAGATCTTTCAGCATTTCTCATAAAGTGAATCTCGCGCTCATCTTGTTTCAAGATACTCTGCCTGAGCATGAAATTCGTATTTTAATTTGTCGTGAATATCATTCACAGTTAACCTTTATTTTCGAAAATGGTCTCTCGTCCAAAGACTCTCTATTAAGATGGACGTGCCGCTCAGCTAGCAAGCGGCTGAGCTTTAACTGTGAGCAGCCGACGGCTATCGAGCGCTGGACACTTCCGGTTTCGTCAGTTGATCGTCAACAATAGCGCAAGTTCGTCTCTTCGTCTGTGTCTACGCCTCGTTTCTCTGAAAATTTCACACCTCAACTTCGACTCTGTCTTCTACCAATCATGGGGGAGAATTGCGGGGTGCATGGCTGTAGCCTCAATCGCCGAAGAGCCACTAAGGTCATCTCCTTTCACGATATTTTGCGGATCAAAGATCAGCAGTGGAGGAGTTCCCTTGTTCCATCTCTTGGGAGAGAATTCTCACATGAAAAGCTTAAGATGAAATCACGCAAGCACCTTTACATATGCTCTCGACAAGTCTCATAATATTGTTCATGACTCTGTCATCCAGGTCAAAGATGGATGACTCCTCAGGTAACCCTGATTCCATGACTGCTGCGCTGAAGAGGCCTGCTGACTTCAGGCCTGTTTTAAACTTGTGATATGCAATTTGCATAAGGGGCTCCAGCGCCTCAACAAAGGTCAACAGCCCTTCCCGCGATTTGACTGCAATGAGTGATGGTCTCGGGCCTTTCTTTTTTTCGTGGCTGATGAGGCCCTCGATGACATCCAGGTCATCACTTCGATTAGAGCGAGCATACCGCTTCTTCAACTTGTGGAAAACGGCTCCAGTTATGTACATAATGATCTCACTCTGATGGTCAGTCACAGTCTCAGTGTTGGCGTCTTCGGATGGGGGAGCAAAATTTGCTGGTCGGGTGACGATGTCCTCACAGAACTGGAGTGCTACTTGGAGGACAGCCACAGAATTAATATTGTGATTGATGATGCACATGTCTTGAATTTTCTGAGATGTAAGGAAGCAGCGCACTTGTGCCCATGGGCAGACTGAGGCTCTTGAAATGGTTTCCAACTCCTCAATCAGGCTTTCGAAGTGATCCAAATGCCCTGTAAAAGAAATCACCTCGTCCCAAAACCTTTTTAGCATGTCTTCAATTAAATTTACAAGCATTCTAATTTAATTACAAGTAATGTATTCATCACAGGTAGGAATACATAATTACTTAACTCATCCAAACATTTGGCGAAATCTTGGTCCAGTGGAGAAGAAATGTTGCTGTGCTGCGTTTTCATCGTCTCCAAGATTTTTCGAAATCAACCTCTTCCCAGGCAAAGATGGCCCTCAAAGGATATTTCACAACTTGTTAGGGCGAATGCATCGTCATCTTGGCTTTCAATGAAGTCAATTGCATCACTCAGGTCCATTTTCAGTGGTTTAGAGTCGAATAATAGAGAACAGCTGGCCTTTAAATTTAATTTTTCAGTGAAGTCAACGAGCGGAAAATAACAATAGCAGAAGACCGGAAGTTATTATCACTCGACCAGCCACTTCGCGTGCGTTGCGTAACTGTTTATGCTGGCGCCTATGAGAGCGGCGCGTCCATCTTAATAGAGAGTCTTTGCTCTCGTCACTCAAAAAAGCTCGAAAAATCGATCTAAAAAGGTTCCGAAATGAACAGAGGTCCTCTTTAATTCCATTTGTTTTCTTTGAGATTTCAGGAATTTGCGCAACTGGTTTAACTTACTACCCACGAAAATTCGTGTCCATGCAATGTATACCGGGAATATGGTGCTGACTTAATCAACCAAGGAAATGCGTTTCTTTCGTACTTAAGTATATTATTCTATTCCTGATACTTTCATCTCCAAATGCGTTCGCCGGCTGTCTACACACAATTCTCTTAAAATACCATATTGCAGTATATTAAATAGAGTGGGCCAAAAGTAGTCTATCTACTCCATGTTAAAGATCCCAATGCTTTTCAATGGTGCTACGCATTTCCGAGAAAGTGTTACAAGACAGATTGCAGTGTAAAAAGCACACTGTAATAAGAGAAATATATGTTTGATATGGTTAGTTTAACATGTCATGCTGTTATTTCTATCAGTTTTACTTTCAATATTTCAATCTCATCAACATTTACGCAGATGTATCTCAACTAATAGAGTGCACTCATCCTTCCTCGATATTTCTTCTTTTAGCGGCAAACAGGGCCCCAGATCATCTCGTTTTGTATAAGAGTGATATTGTTGTGATAGTATCGCTATTGTTTATTTTCTAAAATCAAAACAAAACAGGGAATTTGCATTTAAGCACCATACAAGAGATGGCATTCCTTAATTTTAATGCTCGTTCGGGGGCTCATTTGAGTTTGCTCTCTACGCGATCACACACCACTCGCATATACATGGTCTTCCCTCATTCAAAATAAACTTTTTATTTAAATTCTTTGTGTAAATGGGCACAGAATAACAGTCAATCTATACCAGGTAGTTATATTTTGAAATAATTGATATATTTTAGCAAATTTTAGAGTTTTGTCTTTAACATGGAGTAGATAGACTACTTTTGGCCCACTCTGTATATTCCACCGCATATCTAAATTGCAGCGTTCGGCTTATTTGAAATGATACTATTTCCATCCATCCTTGGTTCCAGGCCTATATTAAGATTATTAAAGGTCAACACATATGATAAAAATTAAATTTAGGCCTTGGTTCGGAGACAGGACAAACAACTTTTTTAATGAGATAGAAAAAGAGTCGTGAGTCTTCTACCCACTCCCTTGGAGCTTAGAGTGTTATGATGTCATAATACCAGGGTATAAACACGTATAAACTCGTTTTATCGATGCAGTTACAATTCCATTAAATGTAGAACAAATCAATGAATTTGCTTAATTACAATTATAATACATGTATATGTAACACACACTTGATCGAGTGCAAATGAAGTAATCTGTCTTCGAACAATCGACCACCTACTTAGTATCACAACATCCCACAGAGCAGGGTTGAGAATCCCACCGAGAAATTCGATATACTAATATTTTTGCGTGTTATTGTCATAGAGGTAGTGATACTTTACTTATAGGTCTATGGTTGTTGTTATGCGAGCTTGAGGACTGGGATTATCTGTCCATAAAATTCGAACATATCGGTTTTGAATCCTTGTTGATTGTTCATCAAATCAAACCCGGCTAATTACATTTGTTTTCTTGGAAAAATCATGAATAATTATGTGCGCAAGTGGTTCAAATTATTACACTCTAAAACATGTATAATAAAAATCTCGTATGCAATGAATATGCCAATATCCCGGATGTGGTGTTGACATAACCAATGAGGCGTGGTTCGTTTGCACCTATATATAAAAAATATCAATAATTACAAAGTTTGTGAAAGGCACATTATCTTTTACCCTATTCCTGCGATAAGTCCTCTGTAATTAGAGATAGTTGTAAGTATAAACGTGTGTTGAAAACAGGTGAGTGATTGAGTTCATTACAGAAATATGGGCAGAATTTCTATTTGAGAATTTTAAATTCTCCTTACGCTTACAACTTCAGGCATTTTGGTTGATCACTTCCGCGTAGCTCTTCCACAGTAGTAGCTACGATACTACAAAATTGCCGAAACCTCAATATAATGTCCATGAGAATGCCTTACAACCAACCTGAACAATCCAACAAATTTATGCTATTGTCACAGAGTTTTTCGCCATGTTATCCCTCAAGAGCCAAAGGGGTGAAATATGATCCCAAGTGTGATGTTGGTTCTGACATTGAAAATGATACCACTCGAAAGGATCAGTTCATGTCATCAGTTCCTTGCCCGTAGTACACGGAACTAACACAAAAGTCATGCAATAGTAAAAACCCACACACCTTTAGATCAGAGATTAACTCAGACCTTTCATCTCTGAAAGAATTTTTCGACACAAATGGATCTGAATTACGATCTGGCCACAAACAGAGACAAAACTTCAAACAAAGAGCCCTTGTACGTTGTCTTGTGAAGTTTTCAGTACATTAATTTTGTGGGCATGGTATAATTGTTTTGTTGCGTATATTATGTAAAAACGAATGCTTATCCTTGAACAAATTTAATCTGCTTATGCAGGGACTAAGTGCTCTATTTGAAAGATGGTATGTGTCCCTGTCTGTATCTGAACTTCCCAATTTTTCATTTAGGGACAATTGTTTGTTCACGATCTGCCTATAAAAGGATCTACAAGGCCTAAACAGCAGGCTACATTTACAACTACAAAGTACGTAAATATCCCCTTATACATTTTAATTACATTTGTTTAGACATGCTTCGAACAAACATGGAGATTAAGAAAACAGGATGTGAACTACATGCGCAGATGTCATAACCTGAGGGTCACGGTTAGTAGGATATATTCATAAGGAAGGTAAATACACGCCATCAACACAAAACCCACACCAAATTACAAGGCAGAGATTACATGTATTATAATGTCCTTCAGTCATGAGCACTACTTATGGATGACATTGAAAATGTGGAGCACCATTGGCAGATTATCTGGAAGAAATCTCATTCTTCAATCTCTTGACACCATCCTTGAACGACCCCAGAAGATGCGTCAGTCGGTGGCACTTGTAATTACACTCACCTTATATGCCATTACACATGTAGTCGTTTTATGACGACATCAAAGCTTGCAATTATATGCTGGATTGGAAAGTGTGGAATCAATTTTGACACCATTAAGCGGAAAGCAACGGGATGTCGTGGTTTTTGAATTGTTGGAAATTCTTTTGGGTCGTGCACAGAATTCGCCGAAGTCAGAAAATCCAGAAAGCGACGATTCCACGAATCATGAAGGTTGTGTAAGGACAGTCAACGAGGCAACACGCACAGCAGTGAGTTAATACATGAATTATACGTCAATTTCATCAAAGGAAGGCAGATATGCACAGTAAGAGTATAGACGTATGATCATCCTCATTGAAATGCATGCTCTTTTGAATGAGGCGTTTTAAAGACAACCATTCATGTGGCTTCCAAACACAAGGAAGTGTTGAGTAAAGATGTGTTGAAGTGCATGAATGAAATTGAATATCAAGGCAAGAACCTATGGATTGCAGCATATATAGCTGACCTATAGGCAAATGGAGTTCTTGCATTGAGAGGATACTTCCAACCATTATTATATTTATAACAAATTATTGATATTATTGGCCGGTGATACAGATAACACTCGGATAATCCGCCGGTCGTATGCGTTTGAGACGAAGTAAAAATTGTTTATGCGGTCATTAACTTCGGATGTCTTTTCAACGGGGTTCAATCGTCGCTTTCGTGGTAGTTTTTTCAAGCCTGCTTAAGGGCTGAAACCTTAGCTTGTTATTGTCGTTGAGTGCACATAGGCTTTCTGCGAAAACAAAAGATATACCCTCTCTGCAACCCCTGACTCTTTCGTGCAAGATCTCCATATGAGTCAGTTACATGTTATGCACTTAACCAATGGCGCATCAACAGAGGTCGGTGGGGTGACAATGGGGCCCACAAGTTTAGACGTAAAGGTCGCAAAAAAACCATCTTGGAGTGAAAAAAACTAAAAAAAGATTCCTGGCAGATAAAAAGTAAAGTATATAATAATATTACACTATATTTATATTGTGGTTGTTGGGAGTATTGTCTACTGCATTTCCCTCTAAACACCCCCGCTATACTCAGATCTCCATGAGGTATCGGATAAATCCCTCACGCGTGAATTTGGATTCTGTTCTCCATACCTGATTGCATTTTCTAATCAGGTCATGAATTGTCTGTTTCCGAGGTTATGCACACATTCGCCGGGCACAGGTAAATTATTTTCTACCAACTCGCTCAGGAATATCAACATTTTCTCAGAAACATGACAGGTGTTTGAAATGGCAATGAATCATGTTCGTTGATTTGAGTGTTGATTAGCCTTGAACTTGTAAACACACATGTATCCTTTTCAATTGTCGCGAAGAGAGCCAATATTTGAAATGGGCGAGCGATCCATCAGTCACAGTCGAGGGATTTCAGGGTTATTATTGCGTTCATTTATCAGATGCAGGGAGCTTTCATTTTGGGGCTGACGGAAATCCCTGTGCAAGTTTTATGACCTCAGAGGTCTCAATGGGCGATATCAAGGCATTATGCGAGTGTGAAGAGAGCTTTGGCCCCACTCAGATTGAACACGGGAAGAGGGAAGGAAGACTGAAGGATTTTGAGTGCTAGTACAATCATATGAACGAAGGCAAAGCTATAGTTATTATTAAAACTATTTGTTATTCAAAAATCAATATTTTGCGAAATGTACTATTTGAAATTAAATTGTTATATAAAGAGAGGGTCAAAAGTAGTCAGATAGATCGCTGTGTAAACGCCACGCAGAAAGTAGAGAAATGGATACTTGGAATAGTTAGTCGTACATGTCATGCTGCCATTCCTATCATTTCTATTCCAATTGCATTGACATTGATGCCGATTTATATCAATTAATAAAATTCACCCAACGTACATTCGGCGGTGGGTTGGCATCACGGGTGTCGGGCCAGATGAAGTGAAATCCATGACCAAGGGCTAGATTGAACCCCCCCTCCCCCCTAAAAAAAAAAAAAAAAAAAAAATACAAAAATAATAATACAAAAAAAAAAATAAATATATAAATCCAACTTTCCCGAACTTTTTGAGTTTGACCAGAACAGAGACTCAGTCTTTGGGCAACGAGAAAATCTGATTGGACTAAGTGCAGACCCAGATTGAGGTATGATTATAGTTTCCAACAATGAAAACTTTATGCAAAAAAACAAGAATCCAAAACATCCATTCGCGAAGGCTGGTGATTATTTTACAGTTTCACTACTCATGGACAGGGAGTCTGCGCTAAAAACTCAGTAACCCCCCCCCCCAAAGAAAAAAAAAAAGAAAAAAGAAAAATAAAGACTGCAAATCTGATACTAGTAAGCAATTGCCAGGGGCAAGCTTGAAGTCGCAATATTTTCAGGAATACGAAAAACACGACATCAAGGTGAGCGGTGTGATTATAAGTGAAGGAACTGGATCCAAGGAAAAGCAAAGAAATGTATGTTATTTGAAACGGATACGAAGGATGTCACCTCGTGAGAATCACACAGGTAAATGTAGGCCAAAGGGCCTCAACACGAACGCTGCACGATCATTGTGTATATTATATGTTATATTATATATATGCATTATAAATTTTATTATGGATAAGTGTGAGTGAGTTAGAGGCAGGTAAAAGCGTCACCAGTTTACATTCTTTTCGTATTTTTTTTTCCATGATTGTTTCAAATTGAGTGGATGAATTTGCGACTTTTACCAAAAAAACCAAAAACAAAACATAAATGTGGTTACCATGAAAATTTATTTTTGACAGTGCATGGGCAATTGTAATAATGTTGGGTGCATGGATAAGGAGGATTTGCATTCACGAGTTTTTGCTTCAATTACATCTCGTTTGCAGAAACGCTGGAGGTAAACAAACACGTTAAGCTGCGAAGAAGCAGAATGTTAACTCAGTTCAAAAGAAATTAATATCTCTCAACTGAGGCATTTGGGGTCTCGATTGCAGGGATTAGACGACTTCCTGTTCCAGCCAATAATGTAATTCCTTCTTCCGGTGCTGAATTAAGTGTCTGGATGTCTCGGTTATTCATCTCTCCCCTCTGGGGCCTAATAATGATGTTAATTACTCCCTATTTTATTAATATACACCGTGCAAATATAAAAGTAAGATTTCCTATGCACCTTCTTTTTCATGCAACATTCTACTGTACATAGTTTATTTAATATCAGGATCGTAAAAGATCCATGTTCTATATTTATGATGCCCGAGGAGACAATCCCGAGTGGAGTACTTTACCCAAGGACACAATGTGGCTGACTGGCTTTGGTACTTCAATGACCAGCGCAAAAACCCTCTCAAGGTGAAAGAACGCTAAGCACCTCTCCCTGAATTGGCTCATTGGCCTCAATGTCATCAAATCCACACAGGAAATACACAAGCCGTGTTATTGGACTAATTCCCTTCATCCATGTGGGTGAGGCCCTGCGTCAGGTAAATGACTACGAGTAGCACGAAGATCAAACTCCTGATTATTGGGAATAGTTCCATTCCTGACACAGATGTAGTTTACATGTTTACACATTGGATATTTATTCACAGTAATCATGATCTTAGACCACACTAGCCTCGCTGTTCTTTATTCACCATGGCTCTCACGTTTGCTGGCTGGGGTGAATATTTGTGCTGCCTGATTGCTTTCACCTCATCCGAAGCAATGATGTACTGCCCATAATCTCATAAAACATAAACTGTCATTGATATGGGATACTTAGAATGGGTTCAGGTGTTACATACCGTGTCGTGTTTAATGGCATGTTCAATATTCACAAATTATCATGTGATGTGAAATTGTATCCATGGCATTTGATGAATGAGCATGAAACATGATATGCTAGTTACAAACGAAGTTTCAGTCATGCCAAATGACATTTAATAAGTTTCAAAGGGTTTACATGTACATAAATTTGATACTTTTTCAACAATGTCATTGAAAATATAACGAATAGTTGTCACATATTTTATCAACTGTCAATGACATGGTTCATTTCGCTGATGGAAGCGAACACAACTTCCCCCTGTTCAAGGGGCACCGGATAGCGCAGTGGGTTAAACCGCTGACTACAATCCTATGCCGACCGTGGGGGTCGAGGTCCCGGGTTCGAGACCCGATCAGGCTACGGGCGTTATGATTGTGAATTACAATTGTAATTCTTCGGTGACTCTGCAGTGCTCCCCAACTGCGTAACAAGGCCGGGCGCTGTGTACTACTGTCTATGGTGGTATGCAGGATAAAGAACCCTAGGGATTTATCGATAAGAGTAGGGGGAAACCCCGGTCCCGGGCCTTCTGTTCTGGCGCCCGTATCACCCGAACGGGTTGGGTGGAGCCGTAAAACCCCAATCACTCACTCACTCCCCCTGTTCAAAACTATGTAACCTGCGCAGTCTGCAGAATGGCGATAAGGCTGGATATGACGACTGTCTCTCAGGTCTCAACTCAGCCCGATGCAACGACTGCGTACATCAGAGTAAAAGTCGACCATCGCAGGACGAGTTTTGCAATTTCTGATCGGATTCCATCCGATACTTGGCCTCGCTTTCGGCTCTTGCGTCTTATTTAAGACTTCGTAATGACACAGTTGTGAGGTGTCGTTTGAATCGAGCAAACAGATATTGACAATTTGTCAATGTGTTACCGTGATGTTTGGCCAGAATCCGCCAGTTTTTATTGCGGGTGTATCAGCGGAACGCCTATTTGGGGCTGAATTGAAGCAGATTGAAAGCAGCAGAACTGCTTCAAAACATTGAGACAGCCAATGCAGAGAAATCCGGCATCATTGAGTGAACCAATTCAACATTGTATCAATCTCTCTTTAATCTGACCAAAATTTACCTTTGCCTCTTAAAGCATTGTAAATATACTTCTTATTTCCACAATGTCATCTTTGTGGTGGAAATGAAGATTTACAAGCTGCGTTGTCAATTTGGCCCAAACATGTTTTGCGATATGGCAATTGCTGCGCAGATATTTACCCTGACTGATATAAGCGCCGGTTTAGGACAAATTGTAGCAAAATGGATGGTCATGGATGAGCATACGAATGTCTCTGTTGACATGTACAGCCAATTCATCATTTTGTAAATCCCGTTTTCTCCCTTATCTAAGAGTGGATTTGGCATTCTGTCCCAACAAGATTCTTTTGAACTTAAAAGCGAATTTAGAAGAGCATCATCGTGATCTCTGTTCTCATGCCTCTTGTGGCCCATTTTAGCATAATTCATATCTCTATGCTAGTTCTAGGTCGATGATGCTACTAGTACCTAACATACCTTGTCCAAAGTACAAGCAGCGTCTATTTGACTTCTCGTCCTTTCCAAGTTTGTTCTTCACTGTCAATTCCTCTTAGTATTCTCCTTTCATTTCCCATCGTTCAACCCTCCTCTTTTCAACTTTCTGATCTAGTCTTCTCATTTTGTTTTCACCTCTGATATTTAATATTGCCATTTTTGTTTGTTTCTTGACATAAGTGTTGATGAGCGCAGCATGATAATTTTATAAAGTCAACCACCGATATGATTGTTGCCTCCAATAACATCATGGCACACTTTGGTCATGTTTAGCGGAGAAAGTAAACTATTAAAAGCACAGACTTACCAAAATGATTGTGCCATTTTAAAGCACCTGTTAACGATACAGCTTGGAATTTAAGGTTAACATTTAACATGAAGCACAAGCTTTCGTCGCCTCAAGTCGGATAATGATGATAAATAATTAAAATCTTGAGTCATAGGGCTAATAATTTTTCACAAGACGTTTGAATTGAATAATTCTTGCTCAATTTACAAATAAAAACCAAAACAAAACAAAACAATTGAGTATTTTTGCCAATTTATTTGCCAATTTATATGGACGGCTATCACGGAAGTAAATTCACCCCGTTCCCAACTGACCGATTAGAGTGTTATGATTATTATCTATTTGCGTTTTGATTTTTTATTTGATCAAGTGTGTGTTACAAGTATTGAAGTCGTAATTGAGCAAATTCATTGATTTGTTTAACATTAAAGAGAATTTTGAGTTCGTTGATAAAACTTTAGTACCCTATGGTTTAGGTTGGGATCTTATGACGTCATAAGACCCGGGAGAGAGTGGGGTAGGAGACTGACACTGAAGCATTTTGAAGCCGCAAATGTCTAAAGATATAAAAATGTCCTGTGCCCGAACCCAGGCCTAAAATTTCATTTTTCATATGGGTTAATCTTTAAGATTCTCCCACCACTCAAAAATGTAGCAGTTGCGAAAACTTATGAATAATCTTTTGGCGACACTTCTTTCACGGTGGGCGGCATAAGAATGCATTTTTTAATTTCAATTACCGCCCTATTTATTGTCTTCTGCTATATGAGTATTATTGCTTGTCCTATATACATGGCACATCTATAAATTCTGACACAATTAGAGCGGGGTATTCGGGCAAATCGGGACAGGGCCCGGTAATCAGCGCTTGGGAAATGTCACGTTTGAGGCTTATTGGTAAATTGATGATAATTACCCACGCGTACGTGTCAGGTGAACCGATTGACTACGCATGCGCACTGCGAGTGCTATAATAATCCTAATTTTGGAAGATAAATTTATGCGTTCACGGGCCGGATGTCCATTCACAAGAAATGTAGAGTTTTCGATGGTGTGCAATTGTTGTCGGGTTTTGCTTGTAAAATGTAAAAATACAGAGGAACTATATATTGAATCACATATATTGCAATTAAGGTATTGTGCTATAGGAAATTATATAGGTACTCTGATTGAATCTTATAATAGCTGACGCATAGAGAACTTTACATTTGCTGGGTTGTCATGGACACCTCGAGAACCAATTATTAAACAACACTTCAATCACCGTTGCACTGTGCTGAGGCTAATTATTTCGCCCAGTCGCCAGCTAATCCTTTTAGTGGAAGTCAAGATCCGTTGTACGCCCTTCTATGGACGCATGTGGTGACAGCGAAGTGACAGGTGCAATGAAAAAGCCCTGATCACGGAGGGCTGTTCTGGGCAAAGGGGAGGGTGTACAGCACAAGGAGGAACCAGTTCTACAGGCACCCACTTCATCATGAGAGTCCATGGAATCATATTCCGAAATAAGTAGACGCAGAATTCTGAACTACAATTGTTCATCAATGCTCGACACAATTTCTGGATGCTTGGCAAAGTGAAACAATAAATGTTGTGGAATATATTTTTGCTATCATCCCTCAATATAATCCATGTTATGATAACTATTTATTGTTTTACTTTACCCCCAAAATGCCCATAGAAAAAATAAACCAAGCATATTAAATTATGTGACTCTGAACCAGAGCAAAACCGACTCCTATCAAACACCCTGCATGGGTTAAAATTTTGTCGGTGGTGCCGAATGTGCAGCTCAACGCAATCATCACAAATCTGTCATCTGAAATGGCATCAATCGCAATGGACAATGGGCAATGTAATAGCATGGTCACTCTGTGTCTTGTATGCCATTATATCTCAGACAGAGCAGGTGCCATCCCCCAAGTACACTGATATTGGTGTCAAAAAATTGGGACTCGGCTATAACTCGGACTTCAAGTTCTTCTTGCTGGCGTTGTTCACGGATAGTGTTTCTTGACATGTCAGGTACTTGCTCTTCCCTTCACAAATAACCTTTACTCACGAGAGAGATAACAAATGGTTGCTTGCATTGTGCTGTTGTAAAATAATGTTTTCTATGGTGGCCTATTTCTCAAACAGGTTCCAAAACAACAAAAACAAACAAGGGTGCCAATTACATAGCACACTATACGACAAACAAGTGTTCTTGTAGGTTGATTGGCTGTACGGTGCAGGACATCTCAACTAACAGAATTGAGGGGAATAAGTAGAGCACATGTTGTAACTTGTGAGGCTTCTGATAATCCATTGTGGGTCAATTGTGAAACGTCATCCAGGCTGCCAAGGATAGCACCTCTCTTCCCTTTCACCTCTCAGCTCTCTTTTAACTCTCTCAGTCCTCTATTAAACTAATTCTCCCTTTCGTTTCGTGTAAACACTTGATTATATTCCCATACCATGGATTAACCTCATCTCATGGGGGCATCACAATTGTTTCCCTGCCACTTTCAGCTTTCAATTTTTGATTCGGCGTATCTGGCACTGATGCGCATGCGCAATTGCTGGGTCCAAACAGGATTATCCTGAAGTGAGTATGAAACGTGCCAAACGACGGATTGTTGTCAGAGGTCAGAGGTCAGATTGTATCCAATGTTCTGCACGGAACAGGAAAAGGATAAAACCCACTTTGATCTATTCGCAATGGAGGCAGTCTCGTTTCTCAGAAGCATCTCCTCTATAATCAATAAACATTTCGGGTGAATTATTAATCTGTGTGATTTTCCAACGGTGCCATTAGACAGCACTGCAGTCTGATCTAGCTGCCTCTGAATATGCCGTTCCATGTTTAACCTGTGTTTGGCCAACCCGTTTGGAAGCTATGACCTATGACCCTTAAACCCTTAATATCCCATTAGATAAAGCCAAAATATTATCAACTATCACTGAATATTACAGCGTGATATCGTACTTGACAAAGAAGTTACATTAGTTTGAAGAGTGACATTTTCACACTTTCGACTATTACACAATAATTATGCAACTGAGCACGTAAAGTATGATCTCACTTTCTTTCGGACACGGATATTGTCATATTTGATAGATGTGTGAAAAATGAAAGATGAACGATAGTTAGTTACTTTAGTTAGTTACGGAGAAACGGTTGACCAAAATTTGTACAGCGACAAAAAAAAGTGACAGAGGAAATTCGTTTCAATTTCTTTTTAAAATTTCCCCCACGCCTCAAACAAAGCACATTTGCCCCATAAGCTGAATGCACACAACTTTCTTATGACTTGTGCGAAAGTGAACCTCAGTGCAGAATGTTTATTGAAAAAGGATAAGTAATTGCTTTCAAAGGCACGACCTTCAACAAAGTCGTTTTTCTTCATCTACTGACAGCACATCAAGCAAAACAGGCGACACTTGTCCCTCATAAGACCGGTTTCAATGGAATTGGTTTATTGCGTTGAGATTATATGAATAACAACCTCTCATCTGCTGTCAAAGTCATGCAGCCTTATCGATTCGCTGATACTTCATGCATCAAACGCGAATATTCAATCATGCATTTACTGCAGCAATATTCGGATTAGTGATTACTATTGCACTGTAACTGTGGTGTCTATATGCCATGGCAGTCTCCAAAACTATGAACCATTGTGTAAATTAATTGTCAATTGTATTATTTGGTGAATATGTTCATTGGCCACCTGACAGTATTGTATTAAAACCTCAAATGAATTCATAGCTATAGAGGATTAATGATAATTGAGCTTCACGAAACTCAAGAGAACTAAAAAAAAAAAAAAAAAAAAAAAAAAAAATCTTATTCTCAGAAGAGAACAAATAGAGAGAAATAGAACAACCAGCAGACGCGAACAATCGGAAATGTTATTCGCTAAAAAAGTGCCGGTTGCTTAACTTTCCTTGCAGAGCAATTGCTTTGTTTTGCTCTGCTGTGATGACAAGGTAATTGCTGCCGGTCGGTGGATTCTATGATTGGACAAATTGTGTTCAGCTCTTGCAATGTCATAAAAGCATAGATTCACATAAATTATCTTTACTACTCATAACTCTTATGATACTTCAGGCTGCGTTAAATTTACAGAGATGTTAATGGGGACAGTGCTTCGAAAATATCGAAACATGAGCTCTAACGGATTTGTAAGTAGCCCCAATCAGCAAACCACACACGAATTCATCATCTAAGAGGTTTTTGGCATTGGAATCAGCCCAAAATTATTGGTGACAAAATTATTGAAGTATCTATATGTATATAATTTGGTTTGGTTGCTTGGCTCCTGTAAGTCTTGGCTTTCATGTGACATTCTCGCTATTATTGCCCTATGGCATTTGCTGACCAATATCTAATCTTGTCTTTATCATGGATCGCTCATAGGAATAACGGGCATTTTGTAGGTCGATTTCTATGGATTTTGACTTTCTTTTAGTTAAATCGGTTGTTCATTTACGAGATTCACTTGAATGTTTGTCAAAATGGGGTAATTTTTAAATAATTACTCATCCTACGCAGAGAAAGAAATACTACGAGTAGCTAGCCCTATAGTTTGCGCCTTTGTTTGCTTCCATGAGGGCGCTGTTCATCTGCGTTGATGCATCGCCTGCTAGAATTGGGTGGGTGTCAGTCACCCTTTGCAGAATCCTTGGGGTACACAACACTTGTCTTCCACGAAGATGGATGTGGCCATCTTTGCAGTGCACAGCATGCGCAATCGTTAAACACAAAGAGATATTAGCATTCATAGGAATTATGGTCGTGAATACATTGGCTTTGAATCCATGCAGTGGTTGTTAAGAGGTGTTACCAACCAAAGATACCTGTTTGGATTCATTCATGCATTAAATTGTGAGCGAACATTAGCTGGTTGTGTTTGTATGTTACATATAGAGTGAGCCAAAAGTAGTCTATCCACTCCATGCTATAAACAAAACACTAAAATGTGCTAAAATGTATCAATAATAAAAAAGAAAAAAAAAAAAAAAAAAAAAAAGAAAACTAGCTGTTACGGATTTACTGTTATTTTGCGCCTATGTATGCACAGAAAGCAAAGAAAACATTTATTTTGAATGAGAGAGTAGCATTTAAAAGTGAGTCGTGTCTGACAGCCATGAGATTGTTTTGGTGAGCTTGATCAGATGAACTCCTGAACAAGCATTAAGGAGTCTCATCTCTGGTATGGCCCAGGGCCCTGTAGAAACATCGCTGATGTTGAGTGCATTCAATATGTTATTTGGGATACATTGGCATAAAATTAATGTTGATGAAATTGGAATATAAATGATAGGAATAATAGCAAGACATATTAGACTAACCATAGCAAACATTTATTTCTGTTAGTTTTTCCTGGTACTTATATTGCGATCAGTGTTGTAACACTTTCTCGGAAAAGCGCAGATTTAAAAGCATTGAGATCCTTAGCACGGGTTAGATAGACTACTATTGGCCCACTCTGTATAATGTTATATACTAGATAAGCAACCATTTATTATTCATTATGAGGTCTTCACTGTATCAGCTGCACTCGTTTTGGAATTTTGCAGAATAATTAATTTTCAATTGTCATGTCAAACTATTTTCTTGCCTTGTATGTGTTATACATGATAGCACCCATGAGCTAACTTGTATCTCTTCCTCCCCTCTTCCCGTTTAACCTGAGTGGGACCAAAGCTCTCTTCACACTCACATAATGCCCTGATATCGCCCATTGAGACCTTTGAGATCATAAACTTGCGCAGGGATTTCCGTCAGCCCCAAAATGAAAGCTCCCTGCATCTGATAAATGAACGCAATAATAACCCTGAAATCCCTCGACTGCGACTGATGGATCGCTCGCCCATTCCCGATGTTGGCCCCATTCATACCCACTTCCCCCTCCATATCTGTGCTGGGAGTCACTGCTGGCTTACTATAGCGTCACCTAGACACAAACAATGCATCATCTATAGTAGCATGTAAACTTCAAAAGCATGTGGGTTAAAGGTTATTTAAACATGCGATGTTATGAAGCACCTGCACGAAGGGGTCAGGGTATACAGTGTGGCTTTTATGCTCGAGGAAAGCATAGGTGCACTTAACGACAATAACAAGATAAGGTTTCAGCCCTTAAGCAGATGAAAACAAACTACAATGGAAGCGTCGATTGAACCCCTTTGAAACTATATCTGATGGGGTTTTATCGTATAAACAATTTTTCCCCGATTTATTGAATCTCAAAGTGAAAATAATGCCTTTGAAACTTGAAGGGGGACCTGCGCCAATGTAGTTTGCTATGGTAAAGGGTCAACATCACTGATTAGATTCTGTAGGTGACAATACAAGTCAGTTATAGGGCTTTTAACAGAAGACAGAACACGCTTGAATTTAGTGGTTGTTACCTAATTTAACTCTTCAAACAGATGCGACACTCAATAATTTTAAAATATATTTTATGCCTGTCATTGACGATTAGTCGGAGGCGAATCAACAAAAATGGGGGATATGACGTCATAACCCTAAACATCACACAAGAGAGTGGAATATGCGCACTCGACAATAATTTTTTTTTTTAATAAAAAGAAATTTCTAAAGTCACGAATGAGTAAAGATGACCACATTTATTATATTATGTTGTCGCTGATATAAAGCCTGAAATTTCATTTTTCGCTCGGCCTTTGAGAACATTTTTTTTATCAGAATAAACATTTTTGCAAGATTTAGGAACATTGTGTGTTCCAAGGTATTTCATCCATAAACCAGTGCACATGTGTCAAATGAGCTGCTGTTATTGCCAGCATGAAGGCTGGATCATCCGAGATGACAAGTACTCATTTTCACAATATATTTTACGGGTAGTTTTTTCGATACAAGGCAAGAACAAGTTCGATATCAAGTCACTTGGCTGCTATAGACGTTCAAGATTATTGTTTACTCAAACGTATTATCAGTGAGTGACGTCGTGACTCATCCCTCCCTCTATGAACTCAATACTGCATTTTGAGATCCTGGCTGTCTTACCCTTCCACTCTTGTTGAACCAGAAATTAACCTTGAACTGCTTTGTTTCGCTGATTGCAAAGTCGAAACGGTGATGACCGCTCTTACAACGTCCAAAGCCAATGATGGTTTACAGGACAGTTTGGCGCACTGAACATGGGGCATTCCTCTAGGCTTTAACTCAGACCCTAAGCTCCACTTGCTGGCATTTTTTATGGGGAGGGCTCCTTGACGTGTCAGAATTCTGCTTTTCCTTACGAGCCTCGTTTGCCCTCAATGAAGACGACGATGATAGTCGGCAGAAGCAAATATTCTATCAGGAAAAATGGACATCGTCCATGTTCTCTCTCTTCTCTTCCATTAACAATCATCATCTTCATGATGTTTGTCTTGTAAATTCTAATTAGAAACCCGTTAAGTCATCTTTGTATTGTTATGTTCGCTTGGCTGGAGAACAAGAATTTCCACAATAACACATGAGCACCTCAAGGCTTCCGGCTTCTGCACGGTTCGTTGTACTTTCATTTGGGCTATCCATGATTATTTTCATTCTCAGAATACTTTATAAACCTTTGGCTTTGAAGCAAAGTACTTCTGCGGTTTGTTGGTCCATTTGAAAAATTGGGACCAGAAAATCTACGCATCCTCATAAACAGATCAAAGAGATTGCTGATGAAAAGTGAGAAGAAAGCAATACGAATGTTAGAGACAACTTGGGGTATATGCTACCCAAAGAAAACCAGATAAAAAGCATAGGTAAGAGAACAATGGGGAAGACGATTAAGAAAAGATAAGATATTGCTATATTGGTACAATTTCCGGCTTGAAAATCCTTTACACGAAGTTTTAACATTATATTGTTATTCACAGAGATTACCTGCGTGATGCCTTTTCTACCTCTTAGTGTTGCTCAGGTGAGCCAGACCCAAGGAGACCATTATTTCGCCTCCTCTGTTCCGGCCATTTCAGCTGGTATTTTCATTGCAGATGAGACCGATGCCATCTCAGATGACAGATTTGTGATGATTGCACCGGGCATCAGGCCCGTCACCGTCGACTAAATTTGCACCCAGCACAAGGTAGGTATCACGTGATAATGTACAACACAAAACTGCACACTGGCTCGGACATTGAATCTTTTTGTGTAGAATTGCTACTGCGCATATTATGTGATCCAGTCAGGTCAACTAATTAAATATCAAGTTTAGACGTTCCACCTCGTTTTAACACAATGCTTTTTTCCTTATACAATAATGCCATCATGACTTTGACCAACCGACCTGCCTTCACTGGTTCCCTGGTCATATATATATTTATATGACACAGGCACACACCGATGACAGGTGGTATCTAATTGAATGCTATTTATACATGTAGTAACATTTAGTCAACTGCATGGTCGTATATTTGGAGCACCGGGTAGCTCAGTGGGTTAAACCGCTGACTGCAATCCAATGCCGACCGTGGGGGTCGAGGTCTCGGATTCGAGACCCGATCAGGCCACGGGCGTTATGATTGAGAATTACTGTATAATTGTAATCCGTTATAATTGTAATTCTTCGGTGACTCTGCAGTGCTGCCCAACTGCGTAACAAGGCCGGGCGCTGTGTACTACTGTCTATGGTGGTATGCAGGATAAAGAACCCTAGGGATTTATCGATAAGAGTAGGGGGAAACCCCGGTCCCGGGCCTTCTGTTCTGGCACCCGTATCACCGGAATGAGTTGGGTGGAGCCGTAAAACCCCCTCACGCACTCACGCACGCACTTGCCTCGCCTTGTGAGCCAGCTTGGAAATTCCAAGTGGAAAGGACTTTTGGGATCTCTTTCGGTCTCGAGAAGAGATCTCTATGTTTGTTATATGAATTTGACTTTTAATAAAATCCCGATCTATGATTAATCCTTGCTTGGCTAATGCACAAAACAGCAATGACCCTTGGTGAAACAATTGTCACTTCCGGCCTTAAAATGACCGCGTGGGTACTATGCAAACCATTGGCTATGCCTCGCACACATCTCGCTAAGCAATAAATTCATTGATAAGAAGATGACGGGTGAGATGAACTCGGTATATGACACGACATGTTCAATGGAGCATCGTACTCGAAAGAACGCAGGGTCATCAACAATCGGTAGCAAAACAAAAGTACTTGCGTTTGTCTCCAATATATCAGGTTGAAAGGACGTCATGACTTTTTTAGCGTTTACAAATGTAAATGTTCGTGAGTTTATGATAAATATATATTAAATATAATAAATTGACTCATTTGTATACCGCAATGAGTTTTGTTTCTTGATGCTAGCTCTGTGCTACTCTGATAGCCCTCGTGTGTTACTATAGCAAAAAAAAAAGTGATATGACGTTAACACACGAAGAAGAGGGTGAGAGCGATTTTGCTCTGGGTTTAATGATTTACAAAGCCGAAGTGACGCTACTTTTACTATGTAATTACACGCATTGAATACCATTTTTATGTTTATTCATCAGATACGACATAACATAAAATTATACATATTGCATAACACATCATTTTGAACATCACATTCGACATCGTCGGTAAAACTTGCACTTCTACTAAGAAACGCGGGGCAATGAGGACTTATGCTCTGTGAAATTAATGCCATAAACTTATTCCTCCAGGGAGGGGAAAGCAATCAGGCTGAGCAAACACACACCCAAAACGCACCGAGGTATTAGCACCACGAAGTGAATTATTCGGTTACCTATACATCATACATTAATTCACGGGTTGGCTCAGATGTTTAATTATAACACCACCAACTTCAAACTCCAATCTTGCCTCATAAAAATCTGTAGAAATGTTGTCAAGAATGGGTAGCACGAAATGACTAACCATGACAAGTGTTTATATAGTTCTCTTATATTATCTTCTACGTCTTCAATCTATTATGTAACATTTTCTCAGAAAAGTGCAGTGCCATTGAAAAGCATTGCAATCGTCAACATGGGGTACTAATGTTGTCCCACCCTGTATATAGTGCATGGACTTGAAATAACAGCAACTGACAAGCTTATCTCACACACACGACATAAAGGTCTCTGTCTCAGAGCAGAAAGGCGGCATCAACTGAGATATCCTGACACTTGATTTTGCACCGGAAGAAAAAATTATATTATTGGCTGGAAGAGGAAGTCGTCTAATCCTTGCGATCGAGACCCCAAAAGCTAGAAATGATACCTCAACATAGAAAAGGAAATCTCAAGGCATCAATATAATTTTTGTTTTGTACCCAAGAGCTTAGGGTGGGGGACATGACGTCAGACCCCACCCAAAACCCCTAAGGGAGAGAGATAGGAGATTTTTTTGAAACCGCAGATGGCTAAAAGAGACAATGTGTCCCCGAACCAAGGCCTGAAATTACCTTTCTTTGCCACTCATTTTGACCTTTTGCATTATACCTAACCCCCAGCTTGTGCCTCACGCCAAAATGCGATGACTTATGAACCTCAAAGAGAGCATTAATGCCTTTACAGGTGCTCGATAAGCAATCAGTCGCAAACATGACAGCACACGATCTCAACTGAAACAAACCCCAGCTGTGCAACACAATCAACAGAACAGAATGCTATGAACAGAATGCTAGATATCGAAATGAACGCTCTCTAGAGTTCCCATATTGCAGAAACACATTCCGTTTCGTTGCTTATTTCGTGGATGATATATTCGTTTGATTTGTCCGTTGAGTTTTCAGTCAACCTTTGATAGTAGGGATTAGCAAGAAAGAACAGCATTCTTGAAACACAACTGTTAAATGGCGAATGCCACTGTTTTTAATGAACAACCAACATACGCAAATCACTTCAAAACCGTTGAAGTTTAACCGGTTTAATCAGGTTCTGTTTTAATTCTCACTCAATATTCCCCGAAAATAATGAACAAGCCATAAAATATTAATCAGAAATGCTCTCACACGGAAAAGTTACGTAAAATCAAAAATATAATAGAATATTGTGACCGATAATTAGTATTTATACACGCATACACGTGCAGAATACGTTTCAATTGACGTGTACTTCAGATGATGAGCTTTCAGCGTATACTTATAGTATTTCAATAGTAAAATTTCCAGAGAAAAACAGTATCAATTGACATAATTATGATATTCCTACGATATTCGAGATTTACCTTGATATATTACTAATATTAGCTATCAACAACAGAAAAATTATAGTATGCACTGCACTATCGATTATATTTTATAGCTGAACAATAAGCCATAAGTGTTTTTA